>PVIH01017549.1:0-41433 GCA_004025045.1 Sigmodon hispidus
CATTTTTACTATGTTGATCCTACCAATCCAGGAACATGGGAGAGCTTTCCATTTTCTGATATCCTCTTCAATTTCTTTCTTCAATGATTTAAAATTTTTGTCAAATAGGTCTGTTACTTCTTTGGTTATAGTTACTCCAAGGTATTTAATACTATTTGCAGCTAATATGAAGGGTAATGTTTCCCTTATTTCTTTTTCAATGAAAAGAGCAGAATAATTTTCTAATTAACTTAGAAGAGGATGAAGATGAGACGGTAAGGTGGAAAGTGTTGCTTTTTAGAACCTACAGAGGCACAGAGCACGAGTGTTTCAGGATCGTGTAAACCGTTAGAAACGTCCAAGCTTAGATGCACACAGTGGAGAGGGTGAATGTGAAGTAAGAAATTATGCTGTGAGGAAATTTGAGAAAGGACCGAGAGAGCCAAGACACAAGAGTGAACTGTGTGTACAACCTGAGTCAGGTCTAACACAGATGAGGGATGCCTCAGTGTGTAACACTGTGTGGAGAAGAAAAAATGGCGCTTACAGGCTGAGTTCACCTTCAGATGAGAAAGGACATCTAACAGTTCAAGTAATTTAAAATAAGGATGACTTGAGATGGTGATCTTCTTACTCCAGAAAGCACTTTGAGAAATACCCTTTGACGTTCAACCTTCAGGGGAGGGATTTTCAACTATGCTAAAATTTTATGAATGCCTCTAAGTATTACTGTGCCCATGAGAAGACATTCTTGGAGCATCCCAGCTCTTATTTACAAGCAATAAAAGCAGAAAAAAGAGGATTGCCTTCACTGGCATCATCAAAGCCATTCAGGTATTTGAACCAACTCAAGTCATTTTCAAGACTCACAACCAGAAACCCTAACTGCCCATATTTCATCTTATCCTTTCAATAAACCTCCAATTGCACTTCCTTCTAAAGTGGAGTACAGGGATTTGTTTCAGTGGGTTAATGAAAGACTGGGCTGTGGGGGAGGAGGAAGGGTGGCTCAGCCCTCAGAATCCTGCACATATCTCAGTGGCTCTCAGGACAGCCCCACAGAGGCTCTATTGATTGTTTCTTCTCTAACCTGAAGACAAAACAGCACAAATATCTAAAAATTCACCAGCCTCTCTACCAGACCATTGGAAAGGAAGCCCTCTGGCCTCTGAGAAAAAAACACATTCACCAAAGCTCTTGGTTTTTTGTCTCTTGACAAAAAAAAAAAGTGACAGCTCAGCCTGGGTGAATTCAGGAGAATGTCACCATCTGCCCCACCTGTTGTGGAACAGTTGATCCGGAGACTGGAGACTGCAGTCGGGAGTCTGCCTTTCCAGACCTGCTGTTTCCTCTTGCGATTCACTGGGGTAGCAAATGTCCCATGAAAATTAACTCAGGCTCAGGTGTCATGACGTCATAGGGACCAGAACCTTCCACCTTTATGATAAATGCAAAAAAATAGATTGCTGACCTTGCATTCTTGGCTTATGGATTTAGAAAGATGGTTTCTGGGGTTGCTTTCACCTTTAGCCTACACTGTGATGTACACCTCACCTTATCTGTGAGGCTCCCATGGTTTCAGTTCCCCTGGTCTACAGGAAGGATGAGTTTAACTTGGAAGACACTTATAGAAAGGCTACATTAGCTACATAACTGTTGAGATATTATATTCCTATATTGGTCTGTTTTGTTATTAGCTGTTCTCATAGTTGGTTACTTGCTTAATTTGCAAATTAAGCATTATCAGAAGTAAACATGTTTATGTATAACATGTATGGTACACATGGGTTTGGTAATCTCTACCACTTCAGGAAACATCTGTAGATCTATGTGTATCTCATACAGATAAAGGTGTCTATGGTACAGAAGTTGCTCTTAGTTCAATGCGTTTTCTCCCTTTTCATAACCTTAAAGGTTAGTAGAACATAGTAATTAAAGAACAATTTTCTAAGCATGTGTATGGATAAGTGCATAGATGTGCCTGGGCATATTAAATTTTTGGGCATTATCTCTAACACTTCAGATCAAGGGTGGCCAACCCACTCAGAATTACGTGAGCTTTGCATGGTTATGAGGAGCATATATTCAAATATAGTGCATGATTTTGAAATGCTCTAAAGCTGTGATTCTCAATCTATGGATTGCAGCCACTTTAGGGGGAGTTGAATGACCCTTTCACAGGGGTCATCTAAGACCATCTGCAAATCAGATATTTACTTTATGATTCATAACAGTAGCAAAATTATATTTATGAAGTATCAATGAAAAAATTTTTTTCTTTTTTTCTAAAAAAAAAAAATTAAATGTATTTGCCTTGGTGTTTTGCCTGGAACTAGGAACTGGAACTACAGACAGTTGTTAGCTGCCATGTGGATGCTGGGAATCGAACTCAGGTCCTCCAGAAGAACAGTGAGTGCTCTTAACTGCTAGCCATCTTTCCAGCCCCTCAATGAAAGAATTTTATGGTTGGTGGTCCCTACAACATGATGGACTGTATTAAGGGGTTGTAGTATTAGGGAGGTTGAGAATCACTGCTAAAAAGAACAGTTTTGCACGGCCAGTTTTATCACCTGTATTTGTGCTTTCTTGCAAGCGTGAGAGTTAATAAAAGGTATAAGCAACATAATTTACAAAAGCAGAATCCTAAGACTTTTATGGTGCCCCTACAAATAGTGTGTTACTATATATAAAGAAATGTGTCCTGTTTTCATCTCGTAGATACCAAATAGATGCAATGTAATGTAACCAACATCTTCTTTAGAATGGCATGTTCTAAAGGCCAGGCATATTCACGATATTTAGACACACTAGTAGGAAAAACACACTCAACATGATCAAGACCTAACTGCTAGCTTGCTTGGCAAAGCAGTTTGCCATTTTTTCTTGGGTAGAAGTGAAAGGAAGGGAAGACATTGCCACAGGGGTTGGTTTGGAACCAGAGCTGTGGGCGGTCTACCACCAGGGGTCAGCACGGAGCCAGGAATCAAAAGGTTAGCTTTGGTCCAGAGTCCCCTAGGTTATCTGAAGTCCTTAGGTCTATTTTGCTCACCACAACCACGTCAAGGTTTTTAAACAGTTATGATTGTTTTTAAGACTTTGTTTGTTTTTGAACGACTTGGAGGCCTGCAGACTCTCCATCCGAAGATAAATTGGCTTACTCCAAGCGCAGGGAGCCAACTGAGAGAGGCAGGAGCCCTCAGTGAGTGGTAATAGGGAGATTAATACTCTGATTTCCTCTATATATTAGCCAAGATGGTTTGGGATGTGTTGGGTGTGGCTGGCTACTGAGCCAAGACATGTGCAGATAAATTCAATTCTGCTAATATTATTAGATGTTGCTGTCTCCAAGATCAGAACACTCAAGAGCATTTGGGCAGAGTGAAATAAAAAACTAACCAATAAGAAGGATTCTGGATGATAACTCTTTAATAGCATCCCACAGGCAATGTCTGATTGGTAAAAGCAAACATTTGAAGACTGGTACCTAAAACTCCCTCTCTTGTGGTATCTTGCAACAGTATACCTAAGAGATGTCCATTGTCTAGTGATTCTTAAAGAGAACTAGAATACCCCTGGGTGGTTATTTACTGTGTGTGTGTGTTCGATCTTGAGCATGGTTTAGTGATACACAGCTGGCCCTGGAGTTTGGTTGTTTAAGTTCTGGTCATGTCTCTGGTTTAACATATTAACTTGGCAAACTCAATTCCCCTCACCCCCACCCCCACCTCCTCTCTCTGAGATGGAGCATCACATTGTACCCCTAGATGGCCTGGAACGTACTCCATAAACCAAGCTAGTCTTGAACTCACAGAGATCCTCCTGCCTCTGCCTCTCAAGTGTTGTTACCATACCCAGCTTACCTCTTTATCTCTTAAATTGGACCTGACAATCTGCTACTTGGTAGGCACTAGAAGCTCAGCTGTTTCTAGAATCTTCTTCCCCATTTCCTTTGCAATGAATCTACTATGAGTAATGGCATTTATGTTCTATAATAATATTATATTAAAACATAGTAAAGCATTTTAACAGACACATGATGCCATCTAGCTCCAGTATTATCATTACCATCACCCGGTTAATCACAGTGTTAAAATGAAACCTTAAAAATTAATGCACATCTATTCTGTAAGCACACACACACACAAATAAATAAATATATGTTCCTAGTTAAAGTATCTTTAAACTAGGGTTGTGAGGGGCTGGAGAGATGGCTCAGCGGTTAAGAACACTGACTGTTCTTCCAGAGGACCCGGGTTCAATTCCCAGCATCCACATGGCAGCTCAGAACCATCTGTAGTTCCAGTTCCCAGTTCTAGGCAAAACACCAAGGCAAATAAATAAAGCTAAAAAAAAAAGTTCAATTTTAAAAAACTAGGGTTGTGGCCTCAAATATAGACAACCTGTTGATACATTCATAGCTGTGCACTGGAGAGAGAGAATAAGAACAAGAGAACAGAGCACTATGGGAGGCGGAGGCAGAAGACTGAAAGGAAAAGAGGAGGAGGACCAGAATGGGGAGGAGGATGGGAAAAAGAGAAGAAGCAAGATGGGGAGGGGAGGGGAGGGGAGGGGAAGGGAAAGACTAGGAACTTGTTTGGTAATCATTAGCAACATTCTTTGTGAATCCTGCATGTGTTGGCAGATGCTTGTGCTTTTTCATTCTTAGTTTGACTAAGGAGATCATGATTAAACAGTCTGGGATGACGCTGTTGTGAAGTGGGGCTGACGAGTTGACTCTGTGAGTAAAGCAACTAGTCTGACAACCTGAGTTCAAGCCCCAGAACCCTAATGGCAGATGGGGGAAGGTGACTCCCGGAAGTTATCCTCAGACTTCCACACTCTGGCTATGATGTGGTCCCTGTCTAAATAAATAAATGTATTTTTTTTTAAGTTGTGAAGTATAATAGAGGATGATTTTGAACCACGTCAATGGAATGCACTGGGAACTCTAAGTGGATTCAACTGAATTTGCATTCTTTTGCAGTGGTTTTTGAGAAATATATTATCTCAAACAAGTTTTTAACCTCATTTTAAGTGTTTAAGATTTAATAAACTGCAAGTCAAAAATAAGTTAACTGTGTAAAACATTGGTACAAATAATCAATAAAAGGATTCATGAAAGACTATAATAGCCTATATAACAATTTGTTCAATAGCCTATTGAACAAATGAATAAGTTGTAAGGACTTCATGACTTTTCAGAAAATTTATAATAACATGGTCATCAAGGCTTTGGACAGTTTCAGGATGTAAAATAGTAACAATGTAAAAGAATGAATCCTTGACATTTGGGATATAGTGAGCAAATGAATCATGGTTGGGTTATGGCCACTGTCTTGTAGTGCTAGTTCGTCCGGTTTAAAGAACATCTCTGCTCCTAGTGCCTCCTGATACTCCTTTACCTTCTTACCCACCACAGGAACTCCAGGCATAGGTAACAGACAATGCTATGCTTAAAAAAAAAAATGGATGAGGCCAGCTTAGAATCTTAGGTCAGCCAAACAAGCAAAAATCCATGCTCGTTATTCATATTTTCACAGAGAATGTCTGTGTGGTGGAAAGAATTAGTGTGAGGTTAATAGAATTAATAGATTTGAGAGTAATGCCCATAGGCTAGCATTCTCATGGGCAATAACCCCCAAGAGTGTTGGTGCATTGCTATGTGTCTGAACACCAGAATTTGGCTCCAGATTAGCTGAATTCAAACAAGACCTTTATAATAACCATACCAGCTAACATAGAACATGGATGTGGGAAATTTCACAAGACCCCACCCCTATATGAAGAACTTCAGGTGGTCGATGACCCCTGAAAGGGGAGAATCAAGAATCAATTTTCTGCAACAGATAGGCCTCTTGATAGGCTATCCAACCCTAAGTGGCCAGTGTGATGAGGCAAAGGCTCCTCTAGTGCATGAATCCTAACTGGTCTTATGATAAAAACCCAAAGACAGATATTGGGGTAAATGCTAGAAGGTCAGAGAGACTGAGGAACAAGCCATAGCCACTTCTTACCTTGTCAACTCCTCAGCCCCAAAAGAGGAAATGAAAGAAAACAAAGGAGCCAAACTTCTTGCCTTTTATTTCTTTCTCTGCCCATCCATATCGGTTCCCATCTCAACCCTCTTAGTGCTGGGATTAAAGGTGTGAGCCACCAATGCCTGGCTCTGTTTTTTTCTTAACTGGATTAATCTCATGTAGTCCAGGGTGACCTTGAACTCACAGAGACAGATATCTGCCTCCTGAGCACTAAGATTAAAGGTGTGCGCCACCACTGTCTAACCTCTGTGGCTAACTCTGGCTGGCTGACCTCTGAATGATCTTCAGGCAAGCTTTATTTCTTTAGAGCATATAGAATATACCAATACACTCCTCCATCTTGTCTCAGATGGAACCATCTTTAATTTAACCTAAAACTGACACCCTCTCTTTCCTTACCTCCCCACACACATAATAAAAAGTACCTAACCCTGTTTTAGAAACTCGGGGTCCCAGCACTGCCTGGTTTTTGCTTCCATTAAAATGCTTGCTTGCTTTATTTCTCCTGAAGTTGCCAACCAGGATGTAGTTTTTCTGTATTCTTTCCCTTTAAAAAGCTCCCTCCATTGGGAGCTTCTGTGTAAGAAGTGTTTCTCTCCAGACTCTCACTTTAGACTCTGGTTGTGCTGAGTGATCTTTGGGTCTCTACCTCACAACCATCAGCCCCCAAAACATGTACATATGAGCAGCACTAAACTGTGTCAATAGTGTGTGTATATGTGTGGAGGGGGGTCATGAATCCAAAAGGGAGTAGGGGAGGGCAGAAAGGAGGAGAAATAATATAAATACAGTATTCTTATGATATATGAAATTCTTAAAAAATAATGTATGAAAACATGGTAACTGGAGTCTCCATCTGACCCCTGAGGAGGAAACATGTAACAAATCAGGTGAGCCCCAGGCTGGGCCAAGTGGTAGACAGATTAATGGAAATGGGTTGATTTAAGATGAAAGAGCTAGCTAGTAATGTGCTTGAGACATGAGCCAAAGAGTATGAAGTTAAAAAAAAAAAAAAAAGAAGAAGAAGAAAGAAAGCATGGTAACTGATGCTAGGTTTTCAGCTTCTAAGCCTTCCTATTCTTGTGAAATAGAGTGAATTCTAGGAGTCTCATGCTTGTCAACCTTCTATATTCCCTTTATAATCCAGTCTTTCTTAAGGACATTACTGCATGATTGATGTATGAACACAGTGAGGATTCTTACAGAGAGACAGAAAATACAAGCACACATGCTTTGGTGTATCAGATAGACATCCAAGAGAAACAGAGCTGGAGAACACAGACACTAACCTGAAAAGTCACTGCAGGAGCTTCACAGCACACGGGAGCAGACACAAGAAAGGACTGGTGAACATAAAGTCTGGTGTCAGTTAAAGCAGTAAAGGAAAAGGAGAGAAGAAAATCTAGTGGGATTCCAAGGTGCTGGCAACCAACACATAAAAAGACTCAGAAGAAAAAGACAGCATATTCATACAAATGAAGACTGAACATACCTCAAACAGGTGTAATCATCAAAAGCAGGAATGTCTCTTGTTAGTTTTTGAATGTGAAGGGTCTCCCACAAGCTTAGTTTTTGAATGTGAAGGGTCTCCCACAGGCTTATATGTTGGATACTCATCCCCAGCTGATGGTGCTGTCCCAGCAAGTGATAAAATACACTAGGACCTAAAGCGTAATATATCCCTCAAGTGTACCTTTAAAGGGTATTCATGGTCCCTTCTTTCTCTGCTGTCAGTCAACCACAATCTATGTACCCTCTGCCACATCTGCTGCTGTTGGGCCTCATTATAGACCCAGAATCAATGGAACAAAGGCCAATGGACTGAAACAAGGAGCCAAAATGTGGCCTTTCAACTTCATTTCTGTGAGGTATTATGTCATAGCGATGACAGACTGATGAACACATTCCCAAAGTCTATGTGTCAAAGGCTTGGTGTCCAGCACATTACTATCTTGAAGTGAGTGAACACGAGGTAAGATAAAGTGGGACTAGTTGGGACACTGAGTGCATGTCCAGGAAGGGGATTGAGGGACTGTGTTCTCCTCTTACTCTGTTTTACTTTTTCCTCTTATATTGTGAATGGGATTTTCATCCAGACTCATCATGACATACAAAGAGCACATAGGTCATTCATTCTTTGAGAAAATAAAATTTCTGTTTTTAAGATGATTCCCAGATATTTGCCATAGTAATAGAAAACTGAGCATGCCACTAGGGAAAGAAAATACAACAGGATGGAATATACATCTTGGTTTATGAAATCATGAAGTTTGGTCTATGAATACCAAGTCCTTACCATTATAAGCAAGTTCACAAAAATCATCGAAAGCAAAGAATTTTTCACATACAAAAGATCCTTCACTAGACTATCGGCATACTTCTGGGCAGAAAGCTTTCAGACAGAAGGGAATGAGTTATTATATTCAAAGTTTAAAAAAACAGTGTTATATTGCAATCTACATCTTGAATTCATGGTGAAGAGGACTTATCCTGCTTAGATGTGCTGGATCTGATTGTCCCATAGATTTTGAATGGAGAAAGCTGTGTCTTTCAAGGTTTTATTTTGCCAGGTTTGTGTTGTAATATCAGCTCTTCATGCTCAATTGTTGTATATGTAGCTTCTAGTCCTGAACCTGAGACCTGGGGTTCTGACACATGGCTCCATCTTCCACTGCACTGGACAGAATTTAAGTTCCCTGCCAGAATGGCACATGCTGTAAAACATCCTACACAGCAGCTAGAAATGAGGAAGTCACAATAAAAATGCCTACCAGCCAGAGAAGAAGCTTGGCCCTTGTATTAGTCAGGCTTCCCAACAGAACGGATGGTTACAAAAAGGAGAGTTATTAGATCGGCTTACACTCTATGGCTTGGTACGTCTGGAAATAGCTGTCTGTACATCAGAATGACTGAGAATTACCCAGCATCTCAAACTGGTGAAGAAGGAAGGAGGATTCCTGAAAAGCAATGGTCTCTGGAGATGCTGGGTCCTGATGGCAGCATGGTAACAGTGATGACAGCAGCAGCAGAGTAAATGATGACACAAGATGGTGAACTGGAATTGCAAGAGTTTCACATACATACCCACCAGGTTCCTTTTATCTTGGCTGCCAGCAGAAGGTGTCATTATATTTAGGGTAGTGGGTCTTCTCACTTCAAATAACCTATTCAAGAGCACACTTCAGAGCTGTCCCCACAGTTTATCTCTTAAATAATTCCAGATAGAGTCAATTTGACAGTCAAGATTAATCACAACAGCCCTGTCCTGATTTGGGCATCTTAGAAGGAGAGGTAATATGAAAATTTGGTAGAGGCTGAGAAGTAAATTGTATGTGGGTATCTTTGGCTATTTGAACAGTCGGATCTGCAAGGGATCAGAGAGAGGGGCCTTGGAGAATAGAAGCTTCTGCTGTGGGGTCCATGATGAGCCTCTGCTCACAGCATTCATCTGTCTACTGTGCTAGCCCTTCCATATATCCCAGGCATATTACGCCTGGGAATTTTTTTAAGATTTATTTATTTATTATGTATACAGTATACAGAAGAGGGTACCAGATGTCATCATAGATGGTTATGAGCCACCATGTGGTTGCTGGGAATTGAACTCAGGACCTCTGGAAGAACAGTCAGTTCTCTTAACCCCTGAGCCATCTTTCCAGTCCCACTTCTGGGAATTTCACCAACAGAGTGAAGTTTACCTATCACACTTGCATGTCAATCTTTAACACAAGGCTTTTCACAATACTTAAGTTACAGAAGCCAACCTAAGTGTCAATCACAAGAGGCAGAGTAAAGAAAATGTGGGATATACCTGACACCTGTCAGATTGGCTAAGATAAAAGACATAGATGACAGCCTATGCTGGAGAACTTGTGGAGCAAGGGGAACACTCCTCCATTGTTGGTGGGAGTGTAAGCTTGTTCATCCACTCTGGAATACAGTATGGAGGTTTCTCAGAAAACTGGGAATCAATCTCCCCAAGGATCCAGCAATACCATTTCTGGGTGTATACCCAAAAGATGCACATTCGCACTCCAAAGGCATTAGCTCAACTATGTTCATAGCAGCATTATTCGTAATAGCAAGAACCTGGAAGCAACCTAGATGCCCCTCAGCTGAGGAATGGATTAACAAACTGTGGTCCATCTACACAATGGAGTACTACTCAGCAGTAAGAAAAAAAAAATGATATCCTAAAATTTGCAGGCAAATGGATGGATTTGGAGAATATCCTCCTGAGCAAGGTGTCTCAAACCCAGAAAGATAAGCAGGGGATGTACTCACTCATTAGTGGACTCTAAACAAAAAAACCAAAAAGCAAAGCATGTCCAAGCTGCAAACCACAACCCCTGAACAGCTTTGGATCTGAAACACTGGGAGTGGCACCTTGGATCCCACTCCCTCTAGAGGAACACCTGACTCAGTCTTGATGTTGGGGTGAGGAAACTGGATCTGCCAGGAGTGGAGGCTGAACTGAGCAATATTGGAACCTTGGGACCTCCTGCCCATGCTGGGGAGAAGATGGGGAGATGTGGAGAAGAGAGAGTGACTGGAGGGGGTGGGAGGGGAAAGGGACCTTGAATAAGGACATACAAGGATAGAAAATGTGACTTTATTCATAATTTAAAAAAAGAAAAAAAGGAAAATGTGGTATATAAGCACAGTAGGACTCTATTTTTCTTTTCTTTACTTCTTTTTTCCCTAATAAGCAATAGAGCTATGTCATAGAGGAAAATGGATGATAATCACATTAATTGAGAAGATTAATCTCATTATATTGAATTAATCCAGTCTCAGAAAGATGGCTCAGGCCTCCAAAAGATCTCTTGTTGCTCAGTTGCCTGAACAGCTCCACCACAGTGTGTTAAGAGAGTGAACAACAGACCCAGGATTAAAGTGACAATCCATAGTAAATACCTAGGACTGGTAAGCGCCCCATTACTATCAGGGCTCACAGAATGAAACACAGCACTGAGTTGGAAGGTTGCAGTGTCAGAGTAGAAAGCAGAGATGAGAAGAGTTTGCTCACTTAGTTTGCTTTCCCAGAAAATGCTTAGGGAAACCATTAGGCTGTCACTGTCAGAGTTATTATAAAAATAGAATGGCATTTCAAATGCTGAGAATTACAATCATTGGGGAGAGGCTAGAAAAGACTAATTAATCAACAGCCTATTTTGAACATTTTTTCTTCACATTTCACAGACACTGTTTTATTTAATATTTATATAAAACTTTGCTTTTCTCAATGGGTAGATGAGGAAGCCAGGGTCTAGAAAGCTTTCTGTTTGTCCCAGTTTGCTTTCTATTGCTGTAATAGACAGCATCACCAAAAGCAACTGAGGTCAGGAAAAACTTTATTTGGCTTGTGTCCATGTCACAGTCCATCATTGATGGACAGGAACCTGGAGGCAGGAACTGATGCACAGGCTGTGGAGAGATGCTTCCTGAACCCACTTTCTTATACAAACCAGGACTACCTATTCAGGTGTGGCACTGATCACAATGAGTTGGACACTCCTACATCAACCATCAATTAAGAAAATGCTAAACAGACTTGTCTTCAGGCCACTCTGACAGAGGCATTTAGTCAATCAAGATTCCTCTTGCCAGATTACCCTAGCTTGTGTCAAACTGACCAAAAAACAGTACAAACACTGAATATTTTTCTTGAGCTTTCACACCAAATAAATGAAATAACTAATATTGAACTTTAGGTCACTCATTTCCTAACTTACACACAAGTGTCTCAGATCTCAAATCCAAGGAGGAAATTGGTTGCACAATACATACCAAGAAAATCCTAGGTTCTGGGAGTCCTACATCTCCAGCTGCCCATTTGCTCATTTACCCTTTGGGCAACCTTGCATAACTAGCTCTCTTGGGTCACTTACATTTCTGCCTCAGTAAATTTGTAGCCCTTTAAGAGTCCTGCCCCAGCCTACCAGAAGGGAAGGAGAGAAGCTACAAGAGGGAGAACATGACCTGGTCAATCCTGTTCTCACAGTAGCTTTGAGTTCAACTGAGAGACTTTGGAACAAATGAATAAAATTAAGCCCCAGGATTATCCTTCTCCTTCACTCACCTGGATATAATGCAATGAGTTGGCCAATAGCTAAATCCTACTTACAATTGTATCAGAAGAGAAAAATCTCAGACATCATATTTCTATTGCTTTAGGTTATCTTTTATGGTTATGTTTCTGCAAATATATTTTTATGAACAGCATCTAGTTGCTATGCAACTATAGTTTACTAGCTTTTGTTCATCTTCTTCAAGTTTGTATGAAGTTGAGTTAATATATAACTTTTCATGTCAACTTTTTAAGCATTCATATAATTTTCCCACAGTGCTTCATTTTTTAAACTTGTTTGTTTTATTTTATGTGTATGAGTGTTTTGCCTGCATGTATGTATGTGTATAACTTGCCTATAGTGTTCACGGAGGCCACAAAAGGGCATCTGATTGCACTGGAACTGGAGTTACAAATCGTTGTGAACTGTCATGCAGATGCTGGAAATCAAACCCAGGTCCTTCATAAGAGCAACAAGTGTCTTTAACTGCTAAGCAATATCTCCAATCCCTATAGCATTTACCAATAATTTTTAAAATGCTAGAAATATTAACAACCAAGTGTCCTACAAAGGTGAGTCTATCCAATTATTAAATGATTTCTAGAAAAGATAATTCACAAGTTCCCTTGATTGTTCTTTCTGAGGTTAGCAGCATTCACTGAAGAAATCTTTCTCTAATCCTTAAGTCTTATTTCTTTGAGTGGCTGTCATTTCCTCACTGCATCCCAATAAAACGAAGAGGACTGTGTCATAGGGACAGGCGAAGAAGAGTTAATATGCACACTATGAAATGCTCTGAGTTTTAGAGCAAGAAAGAGAAGACCTAGACATTAAATTTTAAAAGCCCTCTAGATTTGGGCAGCACTCCAAGATTTTCTCTATAGTAACAATTACACACATCACTGATCTAAGATCAAATATTTATGTCTTCTTCTACCTGCTATAGAAAACGCTAGCATTTCCTGGTTACGGTTATTACTGGGGTAATTCAGTAGAGCGTCAAAGAGACTAACGTGTCTTCCAGTGTAACCAGTAACAGAAATCAGTAACATGCATGGAAACAATGGAGCACCCATTGGAAGCAAGTCGGATGGAAATAAAACACTGTGTCTGAGTAGATATTTTAGGCAATAATTCTAACTCCTACTGGAGAACTGTCATTTTGCCTATCAATGAAATATAAAAAAAAAGAAGACAAAGAAGCATGGTACCAACAGGAAACAAAAGGCCTTCCCACTTCCTGTGAGACCTTTTCTTTCTAGGATAAGATTCTTCCATTATACCTAGGGGGAACATGCAACCTTTTTTTTTTTTTTTAAAGAAAAGATGAAATATCAAATATACTACTTCCCCATGAAGGGAGGTTGTTTCCTTTGGTGTTTGTAATATAGAAAGCAGTAATGGAATAATTCTGCTCACATAGGCTGCCATCAAACAATGCTAATGTCTCGTCCATTTTAAAGGACTGGTCTTGCTTTCCTTGCCCCATAAGTATCAGCAGCAGCAGCATCACACTGTCAGCTGCCATTGGCTGTATCTTTGGTTATGTCAACTTGCGATAAATTCTGTCTACCCTATCCTTTCAGACATAATTATAGAGCAGTCCTCCTTGGAGATTTTTAGACTTAATAACTCAGTAAATTATTTGCCTATCCTACATGACTTTCTTTTCTGTTCTTTTTTTTGGTGATTTTTATTTGATTTCAAAGAATGTATAAAATTGTTATTTTTTGTTCTCAGTGAATTCAAAATATACAACCCTGGCATATCTTCAGTCTCTAAATGGGCCTCTAAAATGGGACTGGCTCCCATGGGGACACATTCATCCCATGAGGACATACCCTATGAATACACACCCCATAAGAGTATACCCCTAGAGTACTTGAAAATGTACTAGAAGCCAGAGAGACCTGGACACTGGAGGCTGCTCTAACAGAATGGCCTCCCACAATTAGGTTCAGAAAAGAATACTAGGTCTGCTACGGTTTATGGAGGTCTCGTACAGAAAAGTCTCAAACAGGGATCAGAGTTCATAGTTGGTCAGCACTAGAGAAAAGCCTGGTCTTTAGCTCTAAGAAAGCATTTTTGGAGTAATGGAATCAAAAATCGAAAGAAATTATTTCACGGAATAAGGTGGTTACAAAATAAAGGAAAAATGTGGTTCAGACACCTGTGCTTTGTGAATTAAGTGGGAAGACCAGCTTTAAAGATACAAGGCCTTGAGTTGGCCTCACTATAGAGGGAACTAAATTCACACTTATTAACATACAAATGGAGCACAGTAGTAGCACACGTGTGTAATGCCAGAACTCAGGCTGAGGCAAGAGGATTACAAGTCTGAAGGAAGTTTGCACTTCATAGAGAGACTTTGCCTTTAAAAAAAAATCATTTGGGGAATGGACAGCCAAGAAAGACTGGCAGAGTAGCTTCAAATGGACATTATCATTCCTACTCAGGTTAAAGAACATTTTCCTCCTCTTTTTGTGGCAAGAATATGCAAACTGTGCTTGTTTATTTTTCAGCCTAGTATTCCATTTTAAGAGCCATGGAAAGTACTGTAGGACTTTCTCTGGGAAACCATGAACAGATATTCATTTGTATCAGATGACACACCAATGACAGATGGAAGAAAGTTTCACCCAAGTCTAGCCTGGAAATTAATGAGTCTATTGGAATCACTTATAGACACATGAGTGAGAGGTCTTACAGGAGCATGGATAATTTCAAGGCAGCTGGATCACAAAGAAGCCCACTCCAGTACGGGTGATGACTCACAAAAGCTGTGCTCCTGAAGCCCCCTGTACAACTTGTAGGCTCTTCCTTCAATCTCCCCTGCTGTGAATCCTGTAACTTTTATGATCTTCCTGGGCCCTGTAGTTGGTCAGCATGGGATTTATGAGTCTCCTTCCCACAGCAATATTTCCATTGGGAAAAATAATAGTAGCACAAGAAAAAGTAAAGAAAGAAACTTAGTACTTTAAAAACATCTCACTCAGCCTTGCTCTCTGACCTGTCTTGCTAAAGTCACCTTGAGCTGAACCTGTGATCTGCAACGTTGAAATACCTTTACAACATCTCCTGTTACAGAGTCAGCAAGAAGACAGGACTCCCCTACACACTGGTTCCCTATAGCTCCCTCTCTTACAAGCTGTTGCAGGAGCATGAGGAAGCTGGTCACACTGTCCAGGAAGTCAGGAAGGTTGCTGATGATATGCTCACTTTCCCCTTGCTTGGGCCAAGCACCCCAGCCCTTGGGATGATGTAATGGGTTACATCATTAAGGGGAGAAATTCTCTCCTCCTTAAACCATTCAGGAAATGCCTCCCCAGACATGCCCAGAGATTTGTTTCCTAAGTGACTCTTAAATTCAGTCAAGTTGATAATGAAGACATCACAATTCCATCCCCCAAAACATCATTTTAAGCCCTAACATCCACCCCTAGCCTCTAAAGTCTCACTTTTGTCTCATAGTAAGAAACACACTTAGCAAAATTCATAGAGTGATGAGTTTGGTGCTAGAAATGTCAAGGATGATAGACAGCATGCAGGCTTTGTCATGGCTGTTACTCAGTGCTCTTATCAAGATCTGGTGGCAGCAGCATAGACAGCAGGAAGTGGAAGAGAAATATACAAACAAATTGTAGTTTGGTAAGGAAAGGTGTGTGTGTGTGTGTTTAAGGCTGCAGACAAGGTAGATGGGAAAACAGCTCTAACTGTGACGGGGTCAGCACTATTAAGGAAAAACTTAAGTGCTTTGCATTGATCTATTAGTATACTGGTCTTTCAAATTCCTACCAGAATGGTCCATTAAACTCTGCATTTACATTCCCCCCAGAAACAAGTTCCAAAGAGCTTAGACTATCAGTTCTTAACCTGTGGGTCTCGACCCCTTTGGGGTTTCACAACCCTTTCACAGGAGCTACCTAAGACCATTGGAAAACAAGGATATTTACATTACAATTCCCAACTAGCAAAATTACAGTTATGAAGTAGCAACAAAAATACTTTTATGGCTAAAGGTTTACCACAACATGAGGAACTGTATTAAAGGGTCTCAGCATTAGGAAGATTGAGAACCACTGCCTTAGAACAATGTGGTTATCTTTATAACAGCAATGGTCCCACTACTCAATATAAATTTGCTATATTACTTCTTTGTTTCTCATTGCTATGGCAAAGTACCTGATACAAAACAATTTGAAAAATGAGAAGTTTTTCTGACTTACAGCTCTGCAGGGTATGGTCCGTCATGGTATGGCGGATGCAGCAGCGGGACTGGGTCGTGGCTGGCTGCATCCCATCCATAGTCAGGAATGGGAAGTAATGAACATTGGTGCTCTGCTCATTTCCTCCTTTGTATTCAGCCCAGAGCCCCACTTCACGGATGCTGCCACCCAGAGGTTTGTTTTCTAGCTGATTCTGGAGTGCAAAGGGTGTGGTAAGGACACAGAAAAAGCTACTCTGTGGATGAAAAGGAAAAAGTTTATTCCAAACTGCCAAAGTTATCTCTTGGGAAAACAGAAGTAACGGGGGAAAAATCTTCAGGGTTATAAATGAATGGGTTCCTGGGAGGAAGGAAACCTGTTGAGCTGGGGTGAGGGACTTCAGAGTATATATTAAGTACTTGTGAGTAGGGGTTAAGGGAAACTGTAGGCTGGCATGGAGCTTGAAACACTGATAGGTAATACAGGCATGTGTTAGTGGAAGAGGCATGTGTCTGTTTGATTGAGACAAGAAGAATGACTTATTTTGGCAAGTAGGAACTAGTTCCCCAAGTTTCTGGGGGAATGCTGGCTTTGTTTAACTGCCAGGATATGAGAAAAGGAATTTTTCCAGACCTGACAACTCTAAATTCATGTAACCCATCAATGAAGGTGAACCATTATACTTGGTATGGCAATTAAATAAGAAAATGCACATGTTAGGCAGAGCCTGACACCATAGAGGCACATGATGAATCTTTGCTGTCTGTCCTTCTGCTATTTAGAAATACTTATTTCATGTATGTTGTCAACAAGTCTAGAAAATACAGAGACAAAGTGTCAAACAGCTAAATACTGTGATTTTTCACTGTGTAGAGACATTAAATTCTCAGGAAAACCAAATATGCTGTGAATAAAATCAGGAAACACCATATTTATCTGGTGAAGTCCAGTTGCCCCAGCAAGAACCTCTCCCATTATAGGTCTAGCAGGCACAATGTGTCACTTCTTAATTTACTAAGAGGATGACTTATCAGCCAGGGGCCATCCAAAGTAGAGGAGGTAAATAGCCAGGAAATCTGAGGGACAGCATTCCTGTCATAATTATTTCTGGCATGGAAGTCCTTACCAAATGCATACACATATCACAGGAGCTTAAATACACGTTAGCATCAGAATCTAAGCTTCCTGAGGACCAAGAAGAGTCCTGGTCACCTCTGTGTCCCAGGTGCACAGCCCATGGGAGACTGAGCACCATCCCTTACATGTGAATGTTGGTATAAATTGTATTAGCTATTTCAGTTCTAGCCCTTCTTTTCTGCTCTCAACAAAGAACCTGGCATGGCAGAGTGAACAGCTTGCCTAAGGTAACTCAGTTTATAAGCAGCATAGTCAAGACTTTTAGTGGGTTTATATAGTGGGTTTATGTTATGTTGTTACTGTTTCCTGTCATTGTAAATATTTGTCCTGCCTATGGGTTTAATAAAAGCTGATTGGCTAAAGGCAGACAGGAAGTGTGGGCGGGGCTACCAGGCAAAGAAAACTCAGATCAGAGCAGACATGCCCCACAGATGCCATAGAGCCACCAGAGAGACAATGCAGATGCCAGGAGACACACAGGAAAGAAGCTGAAATGCTCCTCTGAGGAAAGGTACTGAGCCGCACAGCTGAACAAGATGGGTTGAGTTCAGATGAAGGAGTTAGCAAGTCATAAGCCTGGGCCCTGGGTCAATCAGTGTAAAAATAATAAAAACGTCTATGTGTTTCTGTGTGACTGTAGGTCTGTGGGACTGCAAGTGTTTCTGACAGGCTGTCAGACTGCCGGTCAAACCTCTGGTCTAGACCAGAAAGTCTAGGACAGAAACACAATACAACAGGTTTACTTCTTGGCGACTTACGGGCTGGAGAGATGGCTCAGCCATTAAAGGCTAGGTTCACAACCAAAAATACATCTTGGCAACTTTCTATCCAACTTAAGTGCTCTGTGTGCAGAGCTACCTGTGTGTGTGTGGAGGGGATGAGGACACTGGTCCAAGAGATGGAAGGGAACAAGGGGAAGTTGAGTCAGGAACATTTTACTCCATTAATGGACTTGCCTACATCCTACAATAGCAATGGCTATTCTCCCTCCCCTAATGTACAATATAGCTGGAACTTCACATATCTGCGGGGGAAATGAAATGCCTCTTTCTCTGATGAGTGGCTAGGCTGGCAAATCTTCAGCCTTCAAACTGGAGGTGGAGTGACTTAGAGGAAAAACAGAGAGCACGAAAAAGCCAGGCCCTGTGTTTTCCCTCTAACTGATTTGCAAGGCACTTTGCATGCTCATTCTAAGTATTAGAGACAAAGGAGTAGCTGGCCCTCAGCAAGACAAGGAAGGCAGTGTTCCATAGCAGAACCTGCTGGCCTCTCCCCTGCTGCAATGGCATGTAAACAAGGTAGCCGGGACTGGCTTCTGAAGAAGGAAGGGGTTTTTGCCTGTTATCTCTTCCCTCTCCTAGGAATCACTATTGTTTTAGCAACTATCTGAATATGAAGCTAGGTTTTAAGGTCCACATTCGTTGGAGATATGTACCAAACCTTTTGTTTTAGGCCACCAACCAGCTAGTTCCCAGATCATGACATAGAGACTAACCAGTTTTGAATGTTCAGGCTAGCTTAAGGCACATTTCTGGCTAGCTCTTTTAACTTACATTAACCTATTTCTCTTTATCTGCCTTTTGCCTCTGGGTTTATTACCTTTTTTCTGTATATCTTACTATCACTGCTTCTCTTTGGCTGGCTGGCTGGTGTCTGCCTGGCTCACTGCCACGGGGCATGTCCTGTGCTCTGCCTCACCTTTTCTCATCCTTCCTTCGGAGCCTAGATTTCTCCTCCTATTGATTCTCTCTGCCTGCCTGCCTGCCTGCCTGCCTGCCTGCCTGCCTGCCTGCCTGCCTGCCTGCTTGCCTGCCTATCCTCTTGCTGCCTACTTATTGGCTGTTCAGCTCTTTATTAGATAAATCAGGTGTTTTAGGCAGGCAAGGTGAAACCAATGCAACACATCTTTACAGAATTAAATAGATACAGTACAAACAAATGTAACACACCTTTACATGGTTAAAGTAATTTTCTGTAGGATAAACAAATATAACTCATCTTTGCCTAGTAAAAATAATATTTTTTAAAGATTTATTTATTTATTATGTATACTGTATACAGAAGACAGTACCAGATGTCATTATAGATGGTTGTGAGCCACCATGTGGTTGCTGGGACATGAACTCAGGACCTCTGGGAGAACAGTCAGTGCTCTTAACCTCTGAGCCAGCTCTCCAGCCTCCTAAAATAATAATATACAGAGATATCTATATTTTTTTAAATGAAGGTAAAGAGGAGTCAGAGAGATGGATTAGTTGTTAAGAGCACTGGCTGCTCATTCAGAGGACTTCAGTTCACTTCCTACCATCTACTAAGCACACACATGGCACACAGACATACATGTAGCAAAAAACCAGAACAAAGTAAAACAAAAGTTCAGGCTTGTCCTTCTGGCCAAGTGGCTCCTATCTGTGAAATGATGTCTCCCTCCCCAGTAGGGTTTGCAGACCCAGCGCCAATGAGTCTTGTCCCCGACCCCAGCCCCACATGTTTTGTGTATGGTGTGAGGTTAACTCACAAGAGTCACCAGCAATCTTCAGGACATGCAGATTCCTCCCTACAGAATGCGCACGGATTCATTCTTGTAAAGCCCCTAGCATTGCATCCCTATCTTCTGAGTATATGGTTAGAGAAAGATCTTCACCTGTAGGATCAGGAAGAAAAGGAAGAGAGAGGCTACTCAGCTGACGTTCTGCTCCCCCTTCACTCAGTCCAAGGCCCCAGCCCATGGGACAGTGCCACCCTTGTTGCTGGGACATCTTTCTCGGTAGGTTCATCTTTTCTAGAGTCCCTCAGATACATGCGGAGATGTGTGTCAGTGACCACCTACATGCTTCAAATGTCACTCAAGTTGACAATGACAATTAAGCACCATAGCTTCTATTTGGCCTGAGATTTATATAGAGATATTTAATTAATTTCTTTGTCTGTATACTCTCTTCTTAAATCTGCTTTCTTCTCTTACTGTTTCCTGCTTTTTTCCTGAAATGAAAGGGTGGGCACTACTCTGGGGGGTGCAATTAGGAACCATGTCAGTCCTGTTAATCTTTTCCTCTCTGAGTGTAGAGAAGATTTTCCTGTGTGTAAATTTACATCTACAGGTGTTTTTTTGACAGAAACCATGACCAAGGAAACTTAATAAAGGGTTTATGTTGGACTTAATAATTAATTATAAAGGGGTTATGTTTCAGAGTGTATTAGTCAGAATTTTCTAGGGAAACAGGACATATATATATACATATATATGTGTGTATGTGTACATATATATATTTAAATAATATTATACTTGTATGTATATATATGTGTAAATACATATATATGTATATAGGGTTTATTAGAGTGGCTCACATGCTATGTTCCAGCTAGTCCAACAATGGCTGTTTACTGACAAAAAGGCCAAGAATCTGTTGGGTTTTTTATATTCATTGTGATTCCCAAAAAATAGGCTCTACTACCTGTAAAGTGATGTCTCAGCAGGACAGATGAACTTGCTAGCAAGAGTGAGGGTAAGTAGGCAAAAAGCCAAAGTTTCCATGCCCTTTTATGCTGCCACCAGATGGTGAGGCCTGGTTCAGAGCGGGTCTTCCTACCTCAGATGATCCAAACAAAAAAATCACTCATGGGTGAGCCCAGCTGCTTTGAGTTTCAGTTGATTCCAGATGTAGTCAAGTTGGCAACCAAGATTAGTCATCACAAGGAAGGATAGGGGTCCATCACCAGCAGGGCTTGGGGTGAAATGGACCCTTTGAGGAAACTGGCTAACACACACAGGAAGTAAATGAAATGTGTGGTAGCAGTAAATTGAAGCCAAGCTGGGGTCATGCACTTGTAACTGTAGCTGAGGCAGGAGATCACTTAGAGCTCAGGAGTTAAGGACCAGCTTGGCTACATAGCAAATTATAGTCCAAAGAAAGGGGGTGAAGGGTAGAGAGATAGACTGTAATGACAATCCAACAGCAAAGAATGAATACTGCCTCTGAAAGGGGCTAGGAGTTCAGATCCCAGCACCCTCGGGGAGCCATTTACCATTATCTGAAACTCCAGTTCCAGGAGATCTGGTGTCTCTGACCTCTGCAGGCTCCATACTATTTGCACATATTATATACATAATTTAAAAATAATAAAATTAAATCTTTAAAAAGAAAAGAATCCACCACAATTTATTGCTGTGTGGTAGCAGGCAGGCCTGGCAGCTGAAACAGCTGAGCGTTTACATCTCAAACCACAAACAGGAAGCAGAGAGAGCAAAAGGTGGTGTCAGGAGGCTTTTAAAACTCAAACCTCACCCCAGTAACACATTTCCTTCATCAAAGCCAACCCCCTCAGCCTCCATAAACAGCCTCACTAACTGGAGACAATTTGTACAAATGCCCAAGAACATGGGGAGCATCTCATTCAAACCACCATAGTAATAAGGGAATAGAAATGCTTCTAGGCAAAGGGAGAATTTAGGGCTAGACCAGGGTTTAAATGGCAGACTTAACAGATTGGAGTACACATCATGAGCTAACGCACATTTTCCTGGAGTCTTTCAATCTTTATCAAAATTTCAAGCATCCTTTTGTTTTCTTGTCACTGTGTGAGGAACTGATATAGATGATACAACAGGCAGCTTCATTTGAAAGGAACGAAAAATGAAGTGGAAGTCAGAATTCTTCCTAAATACTGTCCATCTTTTAGTTGAAGGACAGGTAAACTAACATACTAAAGAACGTTGCCCAAACTAAACCATGTCCAGTGTGGCTTTGACCACCATTATAATCCACACGCAGAAAGAGAATGACAACTCTCAAAAGCTAAGAACAATGTGCTTTGTGACTGTTTGCAAATTCCATGCCTTATTTTATAAGCATGTTTATCATTCATTTTAAAAGTCTTATGGTAGTGACTCTTACTTAAGCCTTCATTTCTGCAGATATATAAGCTCCTTTTTAGCTACACTGTTCTTCCCAGAGTCCAGTAAGTAGGGCTCTGATCCACAGCTGCACTGGGGAGGAAGGCATGGTATAGTCATCTGGGCTACAGTTCACAGCTGCATGGGGGTGAAATCCTGGCAAATCTGCTTTTTTGATGAAGAGATGAGTCCATGTTTAAGGGAACATTATGTGGCAACTCTGGTTCCGTTTTCAGATTGTAGGAGACACCTAATATGTTAGCTTGTGGAAAAGACTAGATGTGTATGGAAGGATATGTAAGGTCTAAGTATTTGGCCAGATAAAGGGATGTGCTGCCTAGTTTTATGTTGACTTGATACAAGCCAAAGTTATCTGAAAGGAAGAAATGTTTATTGAGAAAAATGTCTCCATAAGATCCAGCTGTAGGGCATCTTCTGAGTTAGTGATTGATGGGAGAGGGCCCAGCCCATGATGAATGATGCCATCTCTGGGCTGCTGGTCCTGGGTTCTACAAGAAAGCAGGCTGAGCAAGTCATGAAGAAAAAGCCGGTAAGCCACACCCCTCCTGCCTCCAGGTTCCTACCCTATTTGGTTTTTGTCCTGACTTCATTTGATGATGAATAGTGATGTGGAAGTATAAACCTAATAAACCCTTTCCTCCCCAAGATGGTTTGATTGTGATGTTTCATTGCATCAATAGTAAACTTAACCATGACAAGGGTCCAGCTACTATCTCGGATTAATTACCAGTCACTGTGTATGATGGTCCTTCATCATTGTCAACTTGGCTGAATTAGGAATCTCCTAGGAAACACAGCTCTGGGCAGGTCTGTGAGGACTTTACCTGGGAGAAAAGATCCACCCTGAATGTGAATGGCACCATTCATGGCTGGGATCCCATACTACACAAAAAAGGATGGCAGCAGAGAGCAGCTGGCCTGCTGTCTTTCTGTTTCCTGACCATGACACCTATAAGGGGCTGCCCACATTCCTGATGCCACAATCAGAGCCACTGTAGACTCCACATGGTCTGTTACCACACCATCTGTGTCTTTAAACTGAGCACTAGAATAAATATTTTCTTTCTGGAGTTTCTTTATTCAGTTGTTTTATTACAAGGACAGGATAAGAAAAGTAGCTAAGCTATGTAACAAATTATCACAAAACATGACCAGTTGTTACTGTGGTTCCTGTGAGCCAGAAACTCGGGAAGGTAAAAGCAGAGATGGTTTCTGTCTGTCATAGGGTTTCTATTGCTGTGAAGAGAAACCATGACCACAGCAACTCTTGTAAAGGAAAGCAATTAATTGGGGCTGGCTTACAGTTCAAAGGTTTAGTCTATTATCATCATGGTGGGAAGCATGGTGGCATACAGGCAGACCTGGTGCTGGGGAGGTAGGAAGTGACTGAGACATACTTCCTCCAACAAGACCACACCCACTCTAACAAAGCCACGCCCACTCTAACAAGGCCACACCTCCTGGTTGTAGTGCCACTCCCTATGAGCCTATTCTGTATCCACAGCTGAAAGGCTGGGGACTGTTATCTGAATCTGCCCATTCCACTATGTGAGGGTGAATGATAGCTTATTGTGCCTATCAGCTAAAACACATAGATATACAAACTCTTCACCCAGTGTCTGGGGGTTGTTGCAGCATGATGATTAGTTTCTAAGGGAGGAAATCCCCAAAGACAAGAACGACCAAGCAGACAACCTCATTTTTCCCCCAGGTGTGCAGCCTCAGAAGTCACTTGCTATTTATTTCTTCCTCTGTATTACAATAGTGAAGCCATCACGGACTCTGCCCAGATCCAGGATGAGAGAACATAGATTTCATTTTTCATTGTGAACAGCACTGGTGTTCTCTAGTGTTACTACTGCTGTGATGAAACACCATGAGCAAAGCAACTTACACCCTCCACCCCACCCTAGTGAGGGAAGTCAGGACAGAAACCTGGAGGCAGAAGCTAAAGCAGAGGCCATGGAAGAGTGTGGCTTACTGGCTTTCTCAGCCTGCTTTCTGAGAACCCAGCACCACCAGTCCAGGGATGATACCATCCAACATAGGTTGGACCCTCCCCACACCAATCACTAATTAAGAGTATGTTCTACCACTGTATCTCATGGAGGGATTTTCTCAACTGAGGTCCCCTCCTTTCAGAGAACTTCAAGGTGTTTGTGTTCTCTGTGTCAAGGTGACATAAAACTCACCAGCAAAATGTAAGGAGCATGTGGGGATTTGGTAAGTAGACTGGTAGCAATCTGTAATGAAGACACAAGTATGAGACACACATGGATAGTTTTTAGAGGTAAGAAGTCTGTTTTCAGAAAGTAGGATTGTGAAGTGGAGGGTTGGGGGTGAGAAAATGGATCACCTAAGGAATGTCCTGGAAGCTAATGAGTTTTAAAGAAGAGAATGGAATTACTTTCAAAAAGCATCCGTGACATATTACTAATTTTAATTTTAGAGAGCACTTTAGGCTGGGTGTGGTACTATCAGCTTTTAATATAGTACTTGGGATGTGGAGACAGGTTGGATGTTTGGAAATGACTATCTTGCCTACATAGTGGGTTTAAGACCAGCCTTGGTTAAATGAGGCTTCTGTGTGAAAACCAAACAAACCTAGCCTTAGATAAAGAACTGCAGGCAACTAATGTCCACTGATAACTGGAGGATCAGTCTTCCCTAGAAATGAGCTTCCTAACTGGTTATATAACCCAAGTGGCCAGCTCTAAAACATACAAAGGAGCAACACAAAATGGACTCAACAATTTGCATTTACATGTAACAGTGATAATATTAAAGAAACAATAGCAATAATAGCTGAAAGTAGAAGCAAGGTTTGGAAGGGGAAGAGTGGGGGGATGGTAGGGTACAACTGGAGGTGATTAAATGTGATCAGAGTATATTATACACATGTATGGAATGTCACAATGAGATCCATTAGTTTGTACAACTAATAAAAGTGAAAAATAAAACAAAGCCATTCGTTCTTGGTCACTTCATATTTAGGGAGAACTGTTCACACAGTGTCCCTCTCCTGAACAGAACACACAGATCGTTCAGACATAAGTAAGCCATGAAATGAGCTTTATGAAGAAGGTAAATTAAATGCTAGAACAGGGTAAAAGTAAGCTGCTCTTCAAGTGTGTATCAGAGTCATTCGATATGGACCCGGGAAGATGAAGGATTCTACTAAGAATCCAAATTTAAGCTGCAGCCAATGGAGAAGTGAAAGTCAGGTATAGAAATGATGAGAAAGGACCCAAGCAGAAATGGTAGCATGGAGGATGAAGCCTTCACATTGGTGAAGGTGATGAAGGCACCAATGATGCTGAAGAAGTGCCGAGGATGAGGCTGGGAGTGTTTACAAAGTCTCCTTTTGTGACAAGGTTTGACCGCTACCTCCTGCACAAGAGACCTTGAGAGCATGAAAAATGGATGGCATTGATTTTTACATCAAGACAATCATTCTGACCATGGAAAAGAGAAAGAACTGGAAAGGTCTTTCTAGAAACCAAAGAGAGGGAATAATTAATGACTGCAATCCCACAATTCCCCTTCTCATCCTACAGCTTACTGATCTTTTCAGACTTGTCTTCTCTGCTTGGCCCCATAGAATCCAACATACATCTGCAAACCATCCCTTGCTTGAACCCTAAATTCTTTCCCCCTCTTTTTTACTAATGAACTCATCGGATCAAACTCAACCCTAGTTATAGCCAACTGCCCACCTACTTGTTACATATACCTGAGAAGTGGGATGTACCAGAAATCAACAACTCCTTAAAACAAACAAGCAGATAAAAAACATTCCCACACCTAAACTATCCACCATATGACCATCCTGACATGTTTCCCTTCAATTTCATAACCTCATGTGGCATGTTAGAGTCTTCCTTCTTTCTGCATTAACTTTCAGATTCTCATGCCTGCTAGTGACCTTGGTTGCTGTTCTCCAGAGAAAAGAGAAGTTTCATCTGAAATAACTTTGAACCTGAAACAGAGTACACTAAGTCAAATAAGCCAATACAGACAAACATGGTCTGTATCACTCCACTTATATAAAGTTGCTGTTTATTCTCAGACCATGTAGAAACACAAAGCAGAAGTTGTTCACAGGGCAGGGGAGGTTGCACTAACATCATAGAGTTTCAGTTTTACATGAAAAAAAAATCTGTAGGAATCTATTACACAGCGATGTGGATGTCTACAATGGTTTTAAACTGCACACACAAATGTTGAGGTGACCATTTTTATGTTATTTTGTTGTTTTTAGCCATAAACAAACAATTAAAAAACCCTTTCCTGTTTAAAGCAAGGGGGGGTAACTCAGCTTGAGAACATACTGAGCTGTTGCTTATACGCCAGAGTACAGAGAATATACAGAACTTCCGTGGTCCCTGTAATTTCCTCTTCCAGGAGTCTGGAACTCTGCATGGGCATCATCTGCCATTCAGCTCCTTACCCTTCATACTTAAGCAGAGGTGCCAATGAAGACAACCCAGAGATGAGTGTGTAGAGTTAATAAATATTAAAAAGGTGAATGCTTCTGCATGGAGAGGCTTGGAGATCTTATGAACCATAGCCGAGAACTTCCCTAGAAGGTACCAAGGGAGATCACTGAAGAGAACAAATTTATGGAAGACACAAAGAATGGAATGTACCAGAAAGAGATCTGGCTGCTACAGCATATGGAGAGGTTACTGGAGGTGCCACCCAGAATCTCCAGCAGGAAGGTGACCAGAGGAAAGCTGCTGCTAAGTTCTTTCTGCCTGCATGCCATTCGGGTGGGGGCTCAAGGCCACCCAAGGCTCTGAGGGGAAATGGAGACACCCCCAATACTTAGTCTTCCAACCCATGACTGTGAAGGGTCTTGTGGTTAGTTTTCTAAGAAGAAAAATGTGGCTGACTCATAATTCCTTTATTGAACACCATTTTACTGTCTTTCCATATTCAGTCAAGAGAATATTTAAGAAGGTATAGTGGAACACTCTTTTAATCCCAGCCCTTGGGAAACTGAGGCAGAAGAATAGAATTTGAAGCCAAGGCCAGCCTGGTCTAACTAGCAAGAGCCTATGTCAAGAAAGTGAAAAACCATTAAAAATAAAAGGGCATTTAATATCTAGCCAAAACATTCATCTGGAGCCTTGTCTTGAACTTTTTTTTCTAGTACTATGAAGTCTGGTGATTTCTTCCATAACAATCTCTAGGGAGAGACATGTAATTATTGAAAATAATGAAAAAATCAACACATCAATAAGTAGGTTTTTTAATTGTCAATAAAGGAGATTGTTTGTAGATTACTCACAAGGAGAAACAACATCATTTTAAAAGTGGAATATACCTTCTATAAAGTAAGTTAGAAAAGGGACAGCATGATTTTGGGGTTAGTAAAACTTCTCTGAAAGGGCCAAGGGATAAAGATTTCTGATGTGCAGGCCATAAAGACTCAGCAAATGAGATAAAGATGCAATGTTTTGAGAGTTGAATAAATTCATAAAGATGTATTTCTTCTGAGGTTGACACTAAGTCAGTTGTAAACACATGTAAGCAGGTCCAGGACTCAATACTCAGCAGTCAGAAAACAACTTCACATTCTCCTTCAACAAGAGCCATGTGTAGTGGCTCACATCCACAATCTCAAACTCAGGAGACAGAGCAGGAGCCTTGATGCAAGTCTGAGGCAATCCTGGTTGCATTACTATTTTTCTATTACTGTGATAAAATACCATAACCATGTTAGTGAGGATTCTCTAGGGTAACAAAATTTACAGAATTAATCTCTATCTATCTATCTATCTATCTATCTATCTATCTATCTATCTACCTACCCACCTAGGACATTTATTAGAATGACTTACAGGCTGTGGTCCAGCTGATCCAGCAATGATTGGCCATGAAAGTCTAAGAATCCAGTAGTTGTTCAGTCTACAAAGGTGGATGTCTCAGCTGGTCTTCTGTGAACACTGGAATCCTGGAGTAAGCTTTAATTCTAGTGAAGAAATGGACTTGGTAATGAGGTGAGGGCAAGCAGGCAAAGAGCAAAAGCTTCCTTCTTCCATGCCCTTATATAGGCTTCCCTAAGAAGGTGTGGCCCAGATTAGATCTGGATTAAAGGCATGTCTTCCTATCTCAAATATCTGGATTAGCAGTAGATGTTGGCACTTTGAATTAAGCAGAAATCCCTCACAGACATGCCCTCCATTTGGGGGTTTTAGTTAATTCCAGATGTAATCAAATCAACTCAACTAGAAATAACCAACACAATGACCAAAGGCAATGTACAGAAAAAAGAATTTACTTTGATGTTTGGTTTCAGAGGTAGAATTCATAATGTTGGGGGGAGGTATGGATGGCAGCAGGGTACCAAAGCAGGAGGCTGAGAGATCACATCTTCATCTCATATAGGAAGCAAAGAAAGTGAACTGAAAGTGGGGAGAGGTTATACACTCTCAATGCCCTCCTCTAGTAAAATACTTCTTCCAGCAAGCTCAGCCCCTTAAAGGTCCTAAAACCTTTGTAAAGGCACAACCACCTGGGGACAAGGTATTTAAGTACCTGAGCTTATGAGGGCATTTCTCATTCAGACAACTACACTGGGTTACATAGTGAACTCCAGGGCAGTGGACACTAAGTACTGATACTATCACCAAAACAAAGCAGAACAAAACAAAGCTTACATTGGCCAATAGAATAGAGTTGAGATCTCTGGGCTAAATCCACATTTGTACAGTCAATTGATTTTGGACAAATGTGTGAAGAATACACAGTGGGAAGTGACAGTCTCCTAAGTGCTGTTGGGGCAACTGGATGTCCATATGCCAAAGAATCAAATGACATTGAGATCCACATCTCATCTCACATACAAAGATCAACTCAAAATGGTCTAAAGACCTCAACAGGCATCTACCAGAAGAAAGCCTGCAAACGGATAATAGGTATATAAAACATTCTGTTGCAAACTAAAATTTTTTTTTAAAAGGCAATTAAAATGAGCTCACATCTTTCAGAATGACTATTATTCAAAAAGACAAAAGGAAAGAGTTGCCAAGGATGGAGAAAAGAAAATCTTTTCAAGCTACTGCTTGCAATGAATTGGTAATGCCACCATTGAAAACAGCTTGGAGGTTCTTCAAAACAATAAAATTAGAACTACCCCATGACCCAGCAATCTCAATACTAGGTCCATATCTAAGAGAGCTGGAATCTGTGCCAGAGTACACGTGTAGTTCGACAATAATCACAACAGTCAAGGCATTAAAAGCCAGGTGCAGTATCACGTGACTGTAATCCCAGATGTCCTGAGGTAAAGATGGGAGACTCCAGAGTCAGAGGCCCACCTGTGCTACATAGCAAGTTCAGGTTCAACCCCAGGTACCTAGTGAGACCCCTACCTTTAAAAAACCAAAACAACAACAACAAAGAAACCCCACTGGCTGTGGTGATACATGCCTTTGATCTCAACACTTCAGAGGCAGAAGCAAGTGCCTCTGAATTCAAGCCCAGCCTGTTTTACAGAGTGAGGTTCAGGACAGCCAAGGCTATACAGAGAAACCCTGTGTTGTGGAATGTTTGTTTAACGATGTAAAGATGTGTTGCTGTTTTACCTTGCCTGCCTAAGGCACTTGATTAGTCTAATAAAATGCTGAATGGCCAATAGTGAGGGAGGAGGTCTAGTCAAAACTTCTGGGCAAGAAGAGTAACTACAAGGAGGTAATTAGGCTCAAGAGAAGAAAGACAAGGAGATGCCAAGGGCCATCCAGCCAGATATGGAGGAAGCAGAAAAGTCACACTTTTTTTAAAGACAAGATTTCACTGAGCAGTCTTGGCTAGCCTGAAAGCCTTTTGGAGCATTGGAAACACCACCACATGCAGCTGTAATGAAACTCTTAATGCCTAGAGTTCAACGTGAAATCTTAATTTCCTGCCATTACAGTATTCCTTAAGGAGACACCAAAATTCCTGCTTTATGTCTTCTGATGAATGGTCTCCTTCTATGTTATCAGTAACAGCAGAAGAAGGTACCCAGCCAACAGCTGGGCTAATGTGTATTTACTGTTGCTCTAAGTGGCAGCTGCTCACCATCCCATTAGGTCCCATTCCCTTTGCCATATCTCCTGGGAACATTTGCATTTACTTTTCCTTCTGCCTAGAACTGGCCCTTCCAGATAATAGTTGCCTGCACTAATCTTACCGTTTCTCTAAGTCTTCCCTAACATGCCACAGTAGATAAGACAGTTTCTGTTTATGGTAGCCAGGAAGTAGGCATAGCAGGATTTACCAATGGGTTGGTGTCTTGGGCTACCACAACCACCTCAACTCTTATAAAGAGAACATTTCATTGGGGTGGCTTACTTATGGTTCAGTCTATGATCATCATGGCGGGGTGCAAGGCACCCGGTAGACAGACATGCTGCTGGAGCTGAGAGTGTTAGTCTTATAGACAATAGGGAGTTGACTGACAGATACACTGTGGAAAGATGAGCAAAAGAGACCTCAAAGCCCACCCCACAGTGACACAATTCCTCCAATAAGGCCACATCCCCTAATAAAGCCACTGCTTATACTCCCTTTGGGGCTATTTTCTTTCAGACCACTGCAGCTTGCTAAGGTACATAGGGAGAAGCAGGAGTCCAAATAATCTGTGCTGATGGGGCTTATGTGTGTCTTTCAGTTTTAAGATTATTGGTTCCTATAAGAAGTTTGTGTCATTCCTTGGGTCAGGCAGTTTGAAGGCAGAGATCATAAACTTAGAATGAATCTGTTAAATTTCAACTGTGTAAAAAATGTACAAGAGATGACCAGTGTGTAGGCAAATATACCAACATACTAGAAATATGAACGGGGATCTAGGCAGAGGTAGATCATGCAGTCAGTTCCAGCTACATAATTTTCACATGACAGGGCTGTCCTGTAGCAATTTCTTCTGAAAGAAAGCAGCCAAATCTCCCTCCCTGGAGAAAGGTTCCTTAAAAGTCAGGAAGTCAGGCTCCCCAGTCTCAGGAAATTCCTTAAATTTACAAGACTCTGAAGCCCCATTCCCAAGGTTATGTAAACAGCAACAGTTGCTGAAGAGAGGTTTCGCAGGTCCGAGCTGCTTAGAGGAAATTCTGACTTGGTGAGACACATGGGACATTCAGGATACACCGAAGAAACAGAGCTCTAGGGATGAAGCTTTCTTTTATCATTTGGTGGGGATAGGTTCTTCAGTGATGTATCTGCCTTTAAGCCATCCATGCTCCTGTGAGTAATTCCAATATATATTGGACTCTGATGGAGAAGTTATTTGGAGTGTTATTGGCTCTTTATCATGCCTCTCCAGAAAGCCACACAAGTGTTACAAGACCAAAATGTAAGGGTGCTGGAGGGATGGCTTGGTGGTTAAGGACAGTCACAACATAGTAAGGGGCCTGATGTCCTCTTCTGGTCTCCTCAGGCACTGCACCCAAGTGCACAAATCCACACACAGATACTGCACATACAAATAATTAAAAATAAAGCTTAAATATTGAATGTGTAAATTATATAAAAACAGTAGAATCTTTTGTTCACAGAGCATATAAGACCCATATAAGTCATGGGTTCCCCCTTCTGTCAGGTGCTTTGACAAGGGGCACAGCCAAGCCACATATATCTCTCGTGGCTTTTCCCTGCAATCCATGACTGAGATGCTAACCTCTGTGCCTGTGCATGAGGGAGACATTCTTTACTATTTAGTTTGGGTGATTTAATTGCGGTACTGGCAATCCAGGTGAGGGGCAGCTGCCACCATGCCTCTACATGACTTCGATCCCTGTGCCTATCCCAGACTTCCATGGTGGTCTCCAGTATGCTCAAAAGGATAAGCAGGGCAGAGGTGTCAAAGAACGTAACAGCTGATATCATTTCACAGAGAGACAGGGAAATGATAGAGATTGGGATCACACATGAATAAAGACATTGTTCCGCCTGACCTCATGGACAAAATAAAATTTCAAAAATAATGCTATTAAGAAACTCAAGCCAGGTGGTAACAGTGCAGGCCTTTAACTCTAGCACTTGGGAGGCAGAGGCAGGAGGTCCAAGGAAGCTGGGGCTACACAGAGAGACCCTGTCTCAAAAATAAAAAACAAACAGAAAAGAAATTCAAGACGGCAATTGTAGTCAAACTTCAGGTATCAGGAGCCTCAGAACAAAGAGGCACATGTTTGTGCCCACAGAACTCTCCTTTCTTGTGCTAGTCAGTTAAAAATGCAGAAGGGTATCAGTTCTATAGGGAAGCAGAAGAGGGCTGAAGACTGAAGCCAATCAACTACCAACATTCACAGGCTGGGCAGACAAAACACCCTTATGGCCAAAGACAAACAAGGGAGAAAAAGTATTTGGTCTGTGACTCCTCACTTGGAAAAGCTTTGCAAATCCAAACCTACTGGCCACACAGTGCTATGAGTATGTCCTCTCGCAGACTATATAAAATACAGGCAATTCTTTAGGATCAAGGGTGTGGCTCCTAAACTGGACTATTACTTAGATTATTTTTGCTTGCAGCATATATTGATCAATTAAAAAAAAAGGCATAAGAAGAACTGTAGGAAATGCATTAATGGATCAGACAGGATGTAGTAATAATAGGCTGGCCTAAGTAAATAATTCAATTTCCTTGTGGCAAAAGCCATATCTACATAGAAGATAAGCAATGTCTTTGCAACATGTATCAAGAAATAAAAAAATGAGATTTCTAAAATCTGTTTAGAATTCCGAATGACTCACTAAAACTTGTCAGAATCAAACCCAAGTATTTTCCAACTACAAATGACCCTTGAGCAAAGTCTTCTTCCTCTTTTTTTTTTTAAAATGTACTTTTTTCTTTCTCCCCCCCACCCCATGGGTGTTGCACCTCCTGGTACTGGGGTTACAGACAGTTGTGAGCTGTCATGTGGGTGCTGGGAACTGAACCCACTGACTGAAGAACAGGCAGTGTCCTTAACCTCTGAGCCAGCTCTCCAGCCCTTGAGCAAAGTCTCAAGTCAGGAAACCCAAAACATTTGAGATTTGGAAGGTTGGAAGAGGTGATATGGAGGTGCCTCTGGAGGCAGTTTATGACGTGCTCATTTCATAGACTCCATCTAACACTGAACTCGATGTGGCTTCAGACAAGATGCAAGCCCACAGGTCTGGAGCTCCAGCAAGAGTGGTAATAACTGCTAACCTGAGATGAAACGAGGACTATAGAACCTTACGCAGCACAGAAAAAGGGCCAAGTACTTGCTGATAAAGAAAATGGAAACAGCTCCTGCAACCCAAACACCTCTAGACCTGTAAAGCCGCCTCTCTCCACCCCTGGACCTGAAGACCATTCTTGCTTCAGCCTCTGTCCTGCTGGGATTAAAGGTCTAGTTGGGTGTATCCCGGGCTCTCTATCCCCACCTCTCTCTCCGTCTCTCATTTCAGTATCTCCAGAGCTCTGCACTTACTTTTTATATTAGAAACAGTCTTCTTTACTAAAACTGTACCTTAAGAAGCAAGAATAGTATTCCCTGGTCATTCTCTGAAAAGTAATTTGTACTCTTTTAGTACATATTATTTTAGTGCATACTCGTGGTTATATTCCTGACGTTAATATTGATCTCAATGTTTTCTTTCCTTCATGTGAGACCTTTAAAAATAATTGTGTGTGTATAGGTCGGTGTAGAGTGCTCCCCCGGAATGCCAGGCGTGCTGGGCTGGATTCCCAGCATCTGGAAGGGGAAAGAGAAAAAAAAAACAGAGTTGAGTATATGAAAGAATCAAATACACAGCAGAGCTAGTGTCATTGAACAGGAATGGGCTCAGGAAGCAAGGCTCCATCAGTGAATGAGCTCCATCCCAGCACTGCAGAGAAACGACTTTTCACCGGCGTCCTTGACAGCAGCTTTGCAGACAGGCGACCTAAGGGCCCTTCGGTCCTAACTGCTTCTCTGCGTTTTTGGCGCAAACTCCCTTCGTTTCTATGTCCCAGCGTCCTTGAGTTTCCAGGGAGACATTCCTTCACTCTGCCTTCATTTTTCCCCTTTCACTTCTTTGTTCTTCCTGTTACTGTGGTTTTCCATATTGCCCTGTTAAAGAGTTTACACAAAGCTGTGACGTGTTCCGGTCTAGTCCCTGGTTTTGAGGTCTGATTTGCATCCCCAGCACCCGCTGCACCCCGCGACCACGCCGTGCAGTTGCAACCTTGGGCTGGGATAGAGGGCTCTTCTTGCTGGTGCACGTGTGGTCTGCTCCACAGTAATCTGGCACATTCTGATGCCTTGTCGTTCTGCGGAATAGTTTAAAAGCCCTTGCGAGCTCCCCAGAGTCGGCCTGCGTTTGCAGTTGTAGCTCGTCCAGCAGGCGCAGCAGGACTAACCCAGCCCCACCCCCAACCCCCACTTCCTTCTGGGCGCCCCGAAGCCGGGGCGGTTTGATCTGGGGCGGGAGTGGCGGAGTCTCTCTGGGCATGCTCAGTCGCAGGCTGCGCAGCTAGTAAAGCAGAGCGCGGGCGGAGTGCAGCAGGCTGAGCCGAGAGGGCTGAGCGGAGCTTGCGGCCCGAGCCGAGCGTACCCGAGCAGCGCCGAGCGGAGCCGAGTGCCGGTCCGGGGGAGACATGCAGATGATGACTAGGAACGTCCTGCTGAACATGGAGCTGGAAGAGGACGATGAAGAGGATGGAGATATCGGTGAGTGCCCGGGGCCGGGGCGCGGGGATCCGGGGCGGACGCCTCTGCTCGGAAGCCGCTGCTCAGAAGCAACTTCAGGGCTTTTCCTGCGCCTGCTCCGGGGCGGTTTTTCGGCGTCCCTGTTCCCGGGTCCACAACACACCTGATCCGGTTCCGCGGAGGCCGTAGGCTGCACCGCACTCCGGTCCCACCCGCAGCCCCGCACCGGCCCGCAGAGACACAAACAAAAGGGCTGGAGCGGCGGGCGCGGGGCAGGGACACGCGCCGGGCGGCGCCGGGCGGAGGACGGTGGCTCTTTTCCACCAGGCCTCCTGGATGTCAAACCGCTCCTTCTCACGGCCTCCAGACACTTTACAAAGTAAATGTAGGAGTTGGGTGTGGCTTTTCCTTCTTTTCCGATTTGACCCACAAGTCAAAGGAATTTGATAACCCTTGGGTCTGTTTGGACAAACTTGGGGATTCCATGCCAAGACTTAGCTTGGACCTTTCGTTCTGACACAGAGATTTGTCAGGTTCTCATCTTTGTGGAGAGAGCAAATAATATTCCTTCTTAAAGAGGAGAGAAAAGTGCGCACAGGTTGACCTCTTTGGCGCCTCACACTGTTAAGCCCAAGTTTCTGATTTACCAGACTCGTGCAAGTTAAGGCTCTGCCCCTGGCCACTGTTAGGCAGAAGATGTTAGGGTTAGGCTTAGTAAGTGACCATGACTTAAAAATAACCTCCGGGGGCTGGAGAGATGGCTCAGCGGTTAAGAGCACCGTCTGCTCTTCCAGAGGACCCGGGTTCGATTCCCAGCACCCACATGGCAGCTAACAACTGTCTGTAGTTCCAGTTCCAGGCAAACACCAAGGCAAATAAATTAATAAATAAATAAAGTTTAAAAAAAATAGGGAAATATTCATGCTTGTCAGAGCCAGAATACAAGTTAACGTAAGTAAGAGGCTCAGTGTAAATACTTGGTGCCGTCAGATTTCAATTTAGAAAGAAAATCTAATTTGGTCTAGCCTCCGTTATATGATTAGGTTACATCTTCAGAACCTGCAGTAAGACTGGCTTTGCGTTTAGTGACCGATGTAATTCAGGTTTGTTCCATGAAGTAAAACAGCAGATGTAGTTCATTACCTCTGTTGCTCCTCGTCATACCCTCCAGTACTTAGACTGATACCTAAGTGTGGCTAGCCGACTTGTCAGACAACAAATATTTGAGCAAGATACTGGCAATTTTTGGTTATTTTTTATTGAATTACAATTTTAATGTACAGTGACTTTTACCAAAAAATGCTTTACCATGCCTGTGAACATTTGTGTCATATAGGTGGTAATGATAGGAATGATAAGCTTTCTTGGAGGTTGCTGAAGTGAGCTGACAGTGTTCTACAGACTGTTACAAAGTAATTCTAATTTCAGTGCTGGAATGGATTGTAGCAGTAACCTCTACCTCAATTCTTGTAGTGGGAAAGCTCTTGATTAATATATTTCTTCAGTACACACTACTCCTCTGATAGTAGTTTAAAGCATAACCAGTATTGGCATTTTCTGTTGAATTTCTCTTAGCTTTACAATTCCAAGCAAGAAAACTACTTTGACACAAGGCCCTGACGTCATCAAAAAGCTGACTGCAAGCAATGAAAGCAAAATGTTTTAAACTAGATGATGGCATCATAGAGATGTTTCATATACATGTATGAAGTGAAGCCTTCTTGACTGGGTTGTAGAGCTTTATAAACAATTAATTCAGGTTGTTCTTGAAGTTGCCAGGTTCGCCTTGTTATGGAGAATGAACTCATATGGAGAATTGAAAATGGTAAACTTCCCATGGTATCTTCCTCATTGGCTTACGTCACAGCCACTGGAAATTATGCCTAAAAGGCCAGTTGATGAATGAACCCATGGACAAAACTAGTTCACCAACCAGCTACAGAAATCCTGTCTAGGCAGCAGTGTGGGAGTGCCCTAGTGGAGATGGTTATAACTCAGGTGCCTGGTGGCTTCAGAGGTCTGTCCTTAGCATGTCCCCACCTTCTGTTAATCAGTGAGTTGATTTAGCATCATTTCTTTTTGATTAAAAAAAAAAATGATAGATAAAGGGCACTGGGTAAAGGCATCTGCCACCAAGCTGGCGGACCTGAGGACCCGGAACCCACATGGAAGGAGAGAACCCACTTCCACATGGTCTCCGATCTCCGTTTATACATTGGCGCTTAAAAAGTGATGGCAATAGTGACAGAATATGGAAGCTCTTGATTAATATATTTCTTCAGTGCCCTCACTCCTCAAATGGTTTGTATAGTAGAGTTTTTTTTTTTTTTTAATTTTATAATCTTCTTGCATTATGGTTCAAACTCTGCCAAGGGAAAGTGTTTCTAGACATGGTAGTTATGAGGAAGAACTTTGCTAGATGGCTTGGTTTGCTGTGGATAGTCTTGGTTGGTTTGGCTTCCTAGTTAGGTTAGATGGTAGGTGGCTGAAAGCTTTAGGATTACCGTCTGCTTCTGGTAGTTGACTTTGTGAGTTCTCATCCTGATTGTCACAACATTTGATAAGTCGACAGAGGCCATGTGAGATGATGGTCCGGCTATGCCTCTTCAGACTTTGTTCTTTTTCAGTGTTATGGTCTTAGACAGACATGTACTGTTCCCTCCGTTCATTTCATACTTAATCACCCCTCAGACTTAGTCTAGTCTGTCAGGCCTCATTAGCACTGGCAGAGCAGCCCCTCTATGTTAAGAGCAGAAAGGTGTATATATAAGACCAGGGCAAGGTGTACCCTTTTCTCAGGATGGGATCCCTTGAAACAGGACACTTGTAGAGGGTAGCTTTAAATAAAATACATGCAGAAGTGTGGGAGGACACTTTGCAGAGGAGGTCTGTGGAAAGTCTGGCCCATGTAGGTGCACAAAAAGCAGGAGGGAGTTTCAGGATCGGGGTGGGGTGGGGCACGGAGAGACTATCCTGTGAAGAATTCTCCACATATTTTTAAAGACCTTGATTCACCTGTAACTTGGGAGCCCCAGAAAAGTGTCCTGGAAAGATCAGATTGCATCTGGCAGCATGCTGGGAAGCAGAGGGGGAGGGAGGTGGTACTGCAAACCTTTCCAGGGTTTGGGTTTAGAAGTGACTGCAGTGACCCAAGAATTAAGGAGTATGTCCTGGAGTTTAAGGAAGGAGGGCCATCTCTAAGTGGATGATTCTAGCTATCACACCTAGTGTCGTGGCATCTTGAGTTGAGTGATGGGAAGGATGGGCAGTGTGGGGTAGGGTGCTGGTGTCTGTTAAATCATAATTTTCTTAACTGCTTTGGTTTAGACCATTGCTTCCAGCTCCATTTCCTTGTTTTCTCAGTGATTCTTCCTCCTTCTAAGGCTGTTACAAACTCCTGCAGATAATACTGATGATGCCATCCATCCCTTAACCCCCAGTGCAGCCTCACATCCCTTGGTTCTTGGTTCTGTGTACTTAGGCCTGCATCCTGGTTTCATCTTTGTGTTCCATTATCTTTGCTTTTATTATCTCTACAACTAAAGTGTAAATTTCTTAGTGTTGGGTGGAGGCCACTAAAGTCTTGTAGAAATTACGTAAACTATCTCAAATGTATCTATTCATAAAGTTTTTTTTTTTTTTAATCATGTCTCTTTCTTACCCTTCTCTAAAATATAAGTTGATTTTGAGTTTTAAGGTTGGGACTTAGAAGCCAACCAGTTAATTACTGAAAGAATGAATTATATATATGTAATATTTATATATATGTTTGCTTATTCATTTATTTTTATTTTATTACTTCAGATACACAGTCTCTTACAACCAGATTGCCTTTGGACTCATAGGTAACTGAGGCTAGCCGTCTCTGAAGTCCCCGGTCCTCCTGCCTCTGCCTCCTGAGTTTATAGGCATTATAGGATTATAGGCATGCACCACTTGCTGAGTGACTCACTCTTGAAATGATTTAACAATATGCCTAGCGGTTTTATGGCTTTGTAGAATTCTCTTCTGTGTTATCTGAAGAACACATACACTCAGTTATTCTGCTCTGTTGCACCCTGTATTGCAGTAATCTGTTACTGTGTAATTAAGGGGTGTGTCAGGAGAAGTCCTGGTACGGAAATGGTACCAAGGAGAAAGCATGGAACTTTGCTGATCTAGCTGTGGAGAGGGGTGGGTAGCTGAGCCAGCTGGGGAGGGATGGGAAGGTAGAAGATGAGGATATGATTCCTAAAGGCACAATGGCTTAACTCCTAAATGAACCCAGTACTACCTTCAACTTAGGTTCCATTCCTCTGTGTGTGTGTGAATGTGCGTTTTCTTTAACAAAAAGGTGAGAGGTTAAAACAGTGATCGAAGACATTATGTCTTTCAGTAGTCTAGTGTTTCACATGTACTCATGACTTGCCATCCACATTCTAACTTTTAAGTCAAATAACAGCTTTCCAAAAGGTCCTCTAGTGTCTCTCCTCTTTAGCAACTTGCACATGACAATAGCTGTAAGAGAATTACTCTAAAAGAGTTTGTGGGAGGGTAGGGTTGCCATAGTGACAATATGTTGCTGGCTTCCCCTTTCCACCCCCCTTTAGAAGCCAAGAAAGAAATTTAGATCGAATGCTCCTATAGACATTTCCATTAGAGATACAGTTTACTTCTGACATTTTGGGAGACAATGCAGTAGTAAGAATTGCATAATACACGCCTAGTATAGGGGATGATATTGAACTCTGAAGGTGGTATTTTAACAGGCTAGGTTGAAGTAAGTGTGTTCTAGTTAAAGTTACCCTGTACCTGTTACTTTGTTTCTCTTTAGCAGTACATCTTGACCAAGAGCTGTAGTCTCACTTTGAGATGCTTTCTGTTACTCAGGATGATGCTTTACACATAATAGTTGTTTAGAAAAATATTGGTTATAGGGCTGATTTAGTATTCATGCCATATGATTTAAGCCGTCTGATCCACTTTAGACACAGTGCCTTCAGGCCTGGGACTTGGTGGAAGAAGATTTTTTTTTTAGAATGAAGAGATACATCTAATTACCTTCAACTAAGAAAATGTGCTTCTTAGGACCAAGAGTGTGGGAGTTTAAAGTAGCCAACTGACTGTGTTGTGATCATATCACCCTTGTTATGGAACCCCAGGCCTTGTGCACCCCAGGCAAGTGCTCTACCGCTGAGCCACTCCCAACCCATGTCATTACTATGGGTCCTTTTTGCTTTTGCTTAGCTTTGTCTTTTCAGCTTTGCAGCTAAACTTCATTGGCATCCTCCCTGAGAAACAGCCAGTTTGAAGAACATAAGATGAATATGTCAACAGTAGAAGACTTTGGATGTGGGCCAAAGAGCAATGCAGATATCATTCAGCCAAAGGATTCAGTAGAACATGCGCAGAGACACAGTGAAGGGCTAATGACAACTTTCCTGCCACTGTTTTTATGGGTGCCCTGGCTACATTGTTGAATACCAATTGACAGATCTTGCTGTCAGAAGATACTCAGCAGCCAAAGACACAAATTAAAAATACATATATAATCGTTGGTGAAATCCAGATGTTGCTTTTATATTTAATACTTTATTTTAGGACGTCAGAACTCTATAATTTGGTACATTATTTTAAAATACAAATACTTAAGATTGGAAAAAACTGATTACCCTTGAGTCAAATTCATATAAATGATGTTCTTTTACACAGTACAATTATGCAAATTAAAGGCTTATTTATAAAGTTTGTTTTGCAGAAACCAAGATCCTGTTTACATAATTGAAATTTTATGATCTCTTCAGACATCATAGTTGGTGTTTGAAAAAATAACATGTGCCCTGGTTTTGTGTACTCAAAATGATGGTGGAGTTTTTTTTTAAAGTATTATCACATATAAACAATCTTAAACATTTTTTTTTCTTATTTGTGCTGTTTTGTAAGAACAGTCATTCAAAAGAAAAAAATTGTTTTAAACACAATTAGAACCTTGTTGCTTTTAAGGTTTTTCCCCTCATTTTCATAATGATTTGAAATAGTTGCATTTCTTTGAATTATTTTATGTCTATTTCTTATGAAGCAGATCTGGTTGCTTCAGTTTTGCAAAACACAATTTGCTATTTCTGAACAGCAAAGCCAGCATTTTCCAGTAATATATAAAGAAATGGGTGTAGTTTCATGACTTTAGAGATGCTTAAAAGGGGAGAAAAGCCGAATTTTAGGAGCTTCTTGCTTTCTTTTTTTTTTTTTTTTTTTTTTTTTTTTTTTTTTTTTTTTTTTTTTTTTTTTTTAAATTTTTTTTTTTTTTTTTTAAGATTTACTTATTTATTATGCATACAGTTTTACAGAAGAGGGCACCAGACCTCATCATAGATGGTTGTGAGCCACCATGTGGTTTTGCTGGGAATTGAACTCAGGTCCTCTGGAAGAACAGTCAGTGCCCTTAACCTCTGAGCCATCTCTCCAGCCCCC
>PVIH01017550.1:0-41429 GCA_004025045.1 Sigmodon hispidus
GAGGAGGACATCATAGGAGGAGGACATCAGAGGAGGAGGGGGACACCAGAGGAGGAGGGGGACATCAGAGGAGGAGAAGGACATCAGAGTCACACAGCAGGAGCTGGAAGATCTCTCACATGAACAAGTGTAGACAAAGGAGAGGTGAGTTCTGTGTGTATAATTCACATGCCAGCTTCTGAGGACAGAGAATGACAGCAGGAAGTGACAGGAAGCTGTATGAGCTGTTAAAATTCAGGAACAGAAACACCTTTAGAAGGAGGGCTGGATGCAGTGGTAAATCCTGCTAGTAACGAGGTGGAACAGGGCTTAGTGTGTCCGATATTTGCTACACAAGCCTGAGGACCTGAGTTTAAATTCCCAGCACCCACATCAGAGCTAGGCATGGCAGCATTCACCTATAACCCCACCTCTGTGGGTAGAAGAGATCTGGATCCCTGGACTCAACGGGCAACCAGTCTAGCTCACATGGTGAGTCGTAGGTTCGGTGAGGAACCCTGTCTCAGAAATAAGGTCTAAGTCCTGTAGTGGAAATTTTCTCTGTATGATGTAAATAAAGTAACTGGTTTGACCTATGTGGAGCACCACAGAAGTGGGTGGAGAAGTTGCCCACCCCCGAGCCCCAGCTGCTGCTGAGGGAATTTGCATGGCTACCCACCTCCACCTCCACTGAGCGAACAGATAACGACTGAGGTCCCTGAAGGACAGACTCAGACCCCGCCCAGAGAGGTGACAAGAGGCACACAAGCCCGAGTGCCACAACTGACCAGGAGCCACCTAATCATGAACCACTGAAGCCATGGGCAAACGTCAGTGCAAAACTTACATAATAATACAAAGAACAAGGTAACTCCAGAAGAAAGTGGCGATCTTACAAATACAAGACCTGAACTGAGCAATGAAGAGGAAACAGAAGGAAGCAACACCAAAAATTCCTTTTTGATGATCATCAAAGCTCTCAAAGAAGATATGAAAAATAGCCTTAAAGAAATAGAAGAAAATACAAACAAAAGTTGGAAGAGATGAACAAATCTATGAAAGAAACATGCCAGAAACTAAAAGCTGAAATAGAAGCAATAAAAAAGGCACAAAATGAGGCAAAGATGGAAATAGAAAATCTGAAGAAAAAAAGCTGGAACCACAGATACAAGCATAACAAACAGAGTTCAAAAGATGGAGGATAAAATCTCTGAAGTGGAAGACTCAGTAGCTCAAATGGATATATCAGTCAAAGAAAATAGTAAAACTAAAATGTCATAACTCAAAACGTTCAGGAAATCTGGGACACCATGAAAAGACCTAATTTGAAATAATAGGAATAGAAGAAGGAGAAGAATACTAGCTCAAAGGCACAGATAATGTTTTCAATAAAATCATAGAAGAAAACTTCCCTAACCTGAAGAAGGAAATGCCTATAAAGATACAAGAAGCTTACAGAACACCAAATAGATATGACCCCCAAAAAAGTCAGTGTGCCACATTATAATCAAGCCACAAAACATACAGAACAAAGAAAAAATTTTAAGAGCTGCAAAAAAAAAAGGGCCAACCCACATATAAAGGCAGACCCATCAGAATAACGCCTGACTATTCAATGGAAATGATGAAAGCTAGAAGGGCTTGGTCAGAAGTTATACAGACAATAAAAGAGCACGGCTGCCAAACTAGAATACTATACCCTGCAAAATTATCAATCACCATAGATGGAGTAAACAAGGTATTTCAGGACAAAGTCAGACTGAAAGAATATCTCTCTACCAATCCAGCACTACAGAGAGTATTAGAGGGAAAACTTCAACCTAAGGACCTCAGATACACCCACGAAATCACAAACAATCAATAATTCCACAGAAGAATACCCCAGAGAAAGGAAATACAAACAAGTTACCACCAAAAATGGCAGAAAATATGAATCAATGGTCACTAATTTCCCTTAATATCAATGGTCTCAACTCTCCTATAAAACGTCACACACTAACAAGATGGATACAAGAACAGAAGCCATCCTTCTGTTGCCTACAAGAAACACACCTCAACCGCAAAGACAGACACAGGCTTAGAATAAAGGGTTGGGAAAAGATTTTCCAGTCAAATGGTCCTAAGAAACAAGCGGGGGTTGCAATCCTAATATCTAACAAAGTAGACTTTAAGATAAAAGCAATTAAAAGGGACCAAGATGATCACTACTTATTCATCACAGGAAAAATTGGTCAAGAGGAGATTTCAATCTTGAATATTTATGCCCCTAATATAAGGGCACCTACTTATGTAAAAGAAACACTGCTAAAGCTCGATTCCCACATCAATTCTTACACCCTAATATTGGGAGACTTCAATACCCCACTTTCAACCCTGGATAGATAGATCAACCAGACAGAGTCTCAACAGAGAAATAAGGAGTCTAAAAGAGGTTATGATGCAAATGGATTTAATAGATATTTACAGAAGCTTCCACCCAAATGCAAAGGAATATACATATTTCTCAGCTCCTCATGGAACTTTCTCCAAAATAGACCACATAATTGGTCATAAGGCAAATATCAACAGATACAAAAAAATGGAAATAATCCCTTGTAACATATCAGACCACCAGGGCCTAAAGTTAGAGTTCAACAACATCAAAACCCAAAGAAGGTCTACCAACTCATGGAAACTAAACATCACTCAGCTGAACCACCTCTGGGTCAAGGAAGAAATTAAGAAAGAAATCAAAGTCTTCCTAGAATTTAATGAAAATGAATCCACAACGTATCCAAACTTGTGGGACACAATGAAAGCAGCCTTAAGAGGAAAATTCATAGCACTAGATGCCTATATGAAAAACCTAGAGAAATCACACACACATGAACATGGACACTCTCCCATACAACCCACCTCTAAGAAGAACAGAAATGAATATTTGTTTTCCTCAAACAGTTTTAGACTCTAGAAAGATTATTAGAATAATAATGTAAAATATACTAAATTTAAAAGAAAAAAAAGAAGTGGGTGGAGAATCAGAGGACAGGCAGATAGGAGAAAGGTAGAGGTAGTCAGTCTCTATCCAACCCCTGAAGAAGAATCATGTAAGAGATACAGGTGAGCCGCCAGCCACATGGCAGACAGATGAATGGAAATGGGTTGAATTAAGATGAAAGAGCAAGCTAGTAATGTGCTTGAGACATGGGCCAAACAGTATAAAGTTAATATAAGCATGTAATCCATTTCTTTGGGGTACAAAAGCCGCCGCAGACCAGGTTACAAACCTCTGGGCCCAAAAGGGCATGGGAAAACCTTATACAACAGATGGCTTCCCAACATGGGCTGAACACCGACATAATGCCTGAGAAAGTTTAAAAAGCTTAAAAAGCGTTCTAGATCACTGAAACACAGCTAAAAGCAGCTTTCTGAATTGTGTATTTGAATTGATTTATGGTACAGAGACAGCGTGGTGTTCAGGCTTGAATAAAAATGGCGCGTCCATGGTACACAGTTTAAACTCATACGTTTCATGGAAGGCTTGACATAAGTGTGATTGACTTAAGGTTTCTGCTTATATTGAACAGAAAGGAAACAGAGTTAAAAAAGGTTTTTCTGGTAGCAGCATTTCCTGAGTCCACTCTGGTTGCCAGCAACGGCGGAGATGCAGCGTGCTCCTTTGCCACATTGAAAAGCCGCCAAAAGGAGCGGAGTCAGCAATTAAAGTGATACCGACATTTTAAAAGCTCTTTGGGTTGGAAAATGATTAAGAATTCTCAATAAAACAGATTTAGGCTCACAAAACCTCTAAACGGGGTACAATGTATGTAAAATACGCATAAGCTTCAGAGAGAGAGAAAAAAAAAGGGTAGAGAAAGCCCTTTAAGAAAGAGAAATAGGAAATAAAGATAAAGGCACATGAAGATGGCCGATAAACAAAGAGTCTGGAGTAGGGTTATTGTGTTTTCTTTTAATTTTTTTAACTTTTAATGAGCTAACTGCAGAAAGACAATTGATTGCTAAGGCTTCTAAGTTAAACAAATACATATACTTTAAAGATATCTTGACTTTGAAATCTGTTTATAAGAATATGTTGCTTGGGAAAAAAGTTTCCCAAAGAGTCTCCACAGAAGATCAAAACCTGTGGATTGGTTCTAGGCAAATGTGGTTTTATTTGCCAAGGCCAGCTGAACATTCTCAGCTTCCAAGATGGCCAGTTGAGATGATCCAGCTTCAAGACCCCATGAGATCAACAACGTCCTTTGACAGCAGGAAGTAGTAAAAGAAAGCTATGACCATTTCCCCAAAATATTACTTATTAATGTTTGTTTTCATTACAAATGGTTAATGGTCATAGACAATCTCTTTAAAAAAGAGAAAAAGAAAGAAAAGGGGGGAGGAGAATATATAGAAATGATTAGAAAAGATAAGTGGATTTTGATTTATTGATATAAACTTAAGGTCAATTTTGTTATGCTGTATGTATTTTTCTACTCTTGATTAAGGTATGATGCTGATGTAACTCATTTAAAATTGTAATGTGTAATTGAGAAATGCAGATTAATAGTCATCTTTGATAACCAAACTTATAGTCATGTTAGTTAGGTTTTTGTAGGTATATAAAGATATATTTCAATTAGATAGGTAGTCTTCAAACACTTCAAAGACATGCAGAATATGGCATTTAAAATATTTTAAGAACTTATACTTTTCTGGACAATGAGACAGGTCTGCTTCTGGCAGTACCAATGGATTTCAGGAAAATGATGGGCATTGAAGAAACTTCATGTGGAATTTACTTTGTGGCAACAGTTAGCCACTGGACAAGAAACTGTTCTGGTATCGACTACTTGATAGTATGCTGTATAAACTGGACATGCAGGTTCCATACAAAAGTGACTTCTGAACTTTGGCAGAACAAGCTGAGATGGTCTTTCAGGTTCCTGCTTTGCAGAAAAAATTGCCAGGCATCCTTCTGGACACTAGGAGAAGTAACTGATGGACTGTGTCAGATTTCCTGCATCATGAAAGATATGCCAGAGACTTTGGGCCATAAAGGCTGAAGATGGTGCCCCAACATTACAAAGGAACTTTGGGTGACTGTCCAGGCAGACAGATGTCATCTCTGTCATTTTCTAGACTTTGGAAGTTGCTTGCACTTCCTGTTTATTTGGATAATATTATATCCTTCTGTGGTCTTTGGTGTGGTTGAAGGTTTAATAATTATAGGTATAGCTCTTTTTAGTTTAAAAGGTATATTAGACATGAAAGTTTAGACTCACAATGATAAGGTAGATAATGGAATATTCTCTTTAATTTTGTGAATACAAATAAACTGGATATTGTGACTATAATTCTTGCTTGAGAACTGTTCTGTATGTAATTTTTGCTAATCACATTGAAACCTTTCTTTTTAATTAGACAGAAAAGAGGAAATGTGGTGGAAATGTTCTCTGTATGATGTAAATAAAGTAACTGGTTTGGCCTATGTGGAGCACCGTAGAAGTGGGTGGAGAATCAGAGGACAGGCAGGTAGGAGAAGAGCGGAGTTAGTCTCTATCCGACCCCCGAAGAAGAATCATGTAAGAGATACTGGTGAGCCTCCAGCCACGTGGCAGGCAGATGAATGGAAATGGGTTGAATTAAGATGAAAGAACAAGTTAGTAATGTGCTTAAGATATGGGCCAAACAGTATGAAGTAATATAAGTGTCTGATTCATTTCTTTGGGGGACAAAAGCTGCGGAGGACCAGGTTCCAACCCTCCCGGCCTAAACAGGCCCGGCAAACTTTCTACAACAAAGTCCCTACAGAAAAGCACCTCCATTGCCCCATGCACAGGTAGGTAAGCCCATAAATGTACATAGCACAACACATGCCTCTTCAATTAAGAAAAATCCTACCAATAGATCAAGAAGATGAGATCTGAAAGGTGACCATCACATTTACTATCACCAGGGCCACTAGAGACTTTGAAAGAGTACCATGTTACCTAGTAGGGACCAAAGCCTATATGGAAAAGATTCAAGAGCAAAGAGGGGAAGCTGAATGGGTGACAATGGAACAGTGGCAGAAGCTCTGCTGCGAAGCAAGAGATATTTGGAAAAGAGAGTTGGAGCTAGCAGGCACAAGACTCATGAGAGCACCGGGAGTCTCAGGAGGAGAGCTTCCATTAAAGGAGAAGCCAGATTTGCAAAGCCCTGACCTTCAATGATGTCAGACAAAATGGTTGTGTAGGTTAGGCAGCAACACAGAATCATTAGGATTCAATGCTCCTGAGGTTCAGGCAACAGTGAAGTGGAGGAGCTTCCGTGTAGCTCAGCTGGAGTGATTGCCTAACATTTATGAAGCCCTGGGTTTAATCGAAGCACCACATAAACTAGGTGTGTTGACATACACCTGTAATCCCAACACTCTAGAAACTGAGGCAAGAGGATCAGGAGTTCAAAGTTATTCTCAGCTACATAGATAGTTCTAGGATGCCTCCCCCAAAGAAGACAGCAAATGAGATATTATTCTCATTTAATTTTCAGACATTTTATAATGCTCTTTATTTAGAAGTCTAAAAAACATTTTAATTGAGATGAGTTGACATTTTCAGTCTTACGCACATGATCATGAGCAGATAGACTTTGTGCAAATGAGGTTTATAATAGAACTTTGAAATGGATCTGTTTGGCTTATTCATTTACCCAGACAGCACTGACTGAGCACCTCCTGTGCACAGGTGTATGGAATAAAGTTCTGTGCTAGTTAGTTCTTTGTCAATACAGTCATCTGGCAAGAGGGAACCTCTGTTAAAGAATTACCTCGATCTTACAGATTGGCCTGTAACCATGTCTGTAGAGGTTTCTCTTGATTGAGGATCATTGTGAGAGGGTGCAGCCCGCTGTATGCTGGGCCACTGCAGAGCAGGCAGTCCTGGATGCTGCTAAAAACAACAAAACAAAACAAAACACAGGCTGAGCCAGCCAGTGAGCAGCATTCTTCCATGTCCTCTATCTTAGTTCCTGTCTCAATGTTTATGTCTTGAGTTCCTGCCCTGACCTCCCTTCATGATGGACTATGAACTGTAAGGTGAAAAAAAAAAGCTCATTTCTTCCCAAATTGCTTTTGGTTGTGATAGTTATCATAGCAATCAAAATCCTAAAGCAAGGGATCAATAAAAGAGGTGAGGTTTCAGCCATGAGCATTGGGATCAGACCCGGCTGTCTGGAAGCCCCTCACTAGACCTGAAGAATGACTCTGGAGAGCATTGATTCTCTGGAAACACAGCTCTTTATCCGCAGCTGTCATACTCTCTCACAGCTGCGCTGTACACTCAGGAATGCTGGCTCTAAAACCAGAGTCATTCCCCATCACTTCCACCAGGGTGTGTGCACTGTAATGGTGGCTCTCTCTGCTTCCCCCAAATCCATACTGTGGCTCAGAGTCTAGGATTGGCCCAGAGTTACGTGAATTGTGCGCTGGCATCTCCTCCTCACTCAGCTACAAAGCAGCTTTGTGTGCATATGGAAAATTCCTCTCCTAAGTCTGTGCCCAGTGCCAGAGTTTGTGTTCTCAATACCAATACTAAATTGCCTCCAGATCCCCTGGCTGTAGCCTCTCCAGGGACGACCCTCCAGCATGCTCATTTGAAACGACGGCAGGCAGCCACAGTGCCCAGAAGTTAACGTGAGAACGGGTAATTATGCATGGATCACAATTAGTTTCAGATAGTTCCTAAACACAATCTAGGGCCACTCAAAGTTAGAAAATGGTATTCTTTCATATTCAAAGGTACAAAAGTCCCAGGAATAACATTTGTTTATGCCTTTCTAGGAAAGTAAGAAACAGTGCCAACACACACACACACAAACACACACACAACCTAAAACATACCAGCATGATATGGGAAAGATGCTGACTTTAAGGGCTTCTGGCATCTTTGTTTGTGGATGTGTTTGTTTTTATCATTTTGGAACGAAATAACTTAGAAGAGGAAAGATTTCCTCCACAGAGCAGAGACACCAGTTCATTGTGGTAGGGAGGGGGCGATGGAGAGCTGATAGTTCTTAATTAGGCATAATTATTAATTAGGGATTGATGGGGAAGGACCCAACCCATTGAGGGTTGTGGGATGGTGGTGTTAGATTGTGTAAGAAACCAGGTTGAGCAAGCTTTGGGAAGCAAGCTGCCATCATGAAGAACCGGAAGGGGAGGGGCAGTGGAAAGCGCACATCTTGAAGAACCGGAAGTAGAGTAGAACAGAAACAGGAAGGGCCAGGGTAAGATAAGGATCCCCGTGGTCTGTTTCCTCCACTCTAGCCCTAGCTCACCTCCTCCAGATAGACTGTTAAAATTATGAACTTATAAATGGTAAACCGTTGATACCAGAGCACCCTCAGGATCCGACTGTCCCCAGCAGAAGTGTCCAGAGATAAACTTTAATAATCTAAGCATCTCTCAACCCAGTCATGGCAACAATCAAAATTAATTATCACCATAATTAAGATCAGTCATAAAATCTCTGAGCACTTCCACTTTCTCAGCTATAGTTAAGAACAGATTCTGTTGAAAGGCTGTCTGTCATTGTGAATAAAGAAATAAAGTATAAAGTATGTGACATGTGGGAGGTGTGTCATTTCTACGGTTTCCTGTTTTCTCACCATGGAGATGTATTAGTCACATGAGTATATTCCTGCGTGCATGTGTGCTTGTGTGTGTATTCACACATATGTGTGTGAATATATATTTGAGATGTGGTCCAAGCTTGAACCTGTCTGGGATTCCTGGATGTGCCCCTATCTCTCACTTTACCTTGAAAACGAGAGCGTGGGCAGGGAGCGGTGTGAAGTCCCAGGAGTGGATTTGCAGGGCAGTGTGTTGGCAGAAGAATGCAAGGCAGTGTATAGTCAGGTGCTCTAGGATGAGAGAAGGGCCATCAGTCTTGGCTCTCTTTCTCTGACCCAGTCCCAGAGCTGCATGTCTGTGGGCAGCCGCAGGAGGAAGCCAACTGGGCCTGTTTGTGGAGGGTTGAATGCTTAAAAAAAATACTGCAGAGTGCAAACAGCACCCCTACATTTCTGAGCCAGCCAGGGAAGGCTGTTCCTGCAAGGCCTTGGGAATGCTCACTGCCACAGAGGTTGCCTTCATGTGGCAGATGACCATCAGAGACAGAGCATCATTCACAAAGAGAAAGACACTGCTCTTCAGGCAGGTTGGAACCTTGATGGGGAGGGTTGAGTAGCCATTCTTGAACTCATTGAGATACACAGGAGTTACCAGTGGGACTTTGTTGGGCACAGGGAGTCTTGGCATATCAAGCAGAGTACTGTTCAGGTCACTGGTGAAATGTTTCTGTTTGGGTTTGAGGCATCTTTGCCCACAGATTATTCTTGCTCTGTGTTCTAGGGGCTGCCCTGTTGGTTTCATTTCTGAAGTTCCTACAGAGCATCTAGCCAGAAAGCCCATGAGGTGCTCTGGCAGAGTCTGGATGAAGAAGTTGGCAGGGGTTGGGGGAGGTAGGAAGTGTTTAGATTTCTCATCATTTCCTCTGTCTTGAGTTCTCCAGTAAGGGCTTTGTCTCTGTGCCTCAGGCAGGTCTATGGCAGCCCTAGTTAGTACTTGCCATCCTGGTCCCTGGGCTCTATGAATTGGTATTTCCTATTCCATGGAGTTACAGCATCCTTCTGCATTTGTTTCTTCCTGGATTGCCTCACTTACTCACCACACCAGTGTCTTCCCATAGACCAAGAAAGCAAGAGAGATCTGAGATCAAATCAGTCTATTGTCTGTCTAGCTGCTTATATAACCATCTATCATATGAAGGAAAACAATGCTGCTCCGAGTTTTATAAGATGCCGAAAAGGATTCCCACTTGAGTTATGCCAATCTTATGAATCCAAATATCTCCCTAACCCAACATCTCCAGGAAATAGCAAACTCGTTCCAAAACCCCAACAAAATGAGTCTCTGTTCTTTCTTCCCTCAGTTTGAACACAGGAGAGCTCTGACTCTCATGGTTTGTATCTTGCTGAGGTTAGAGCAGTCAATTTTATTTCAGATTTACTTCCTTCTTGTGGGTAGACAGTTACAGCAATGGTTCCCAATGGAGTCAAGGCGCTCCAGTCCTGTAGTGGGATTTTCTCTGCTCTGACCTTGGGCTATTCGCTGAAAGAGATGGTACTTCTTGCCTGTGTACTCAGATTGATGGTTACATAGTCCCCTTCCACACTTTCATGGTAGTCTGCTTCCACCCAGACGTGTTGTTTAGCAGTACTACTTACTGGCTTTGCTAATGAGACAGCACTTACAACCCAACAAGAGGCTTGTGAAAACATCCTGGGTTGAGCATTTCTCTCTTTCTTGCTGGTTTTGGATCTCAGCCACCATAGAAAAAGCCAACACAAATCTCTAGAGATGCATGGTCCCTGCTAACAGCTAACAGCCAGCATCCATTGCTAGAAGAACAAAGGTTCTCTTAACCTACCTAACCCCATTTGAGCTGCTATACAAGAACAGTCAGAGGAATAAGTTCAGGTTGAGAGATGAGAGGAAGAAATACCCAGCAGAGCCAAGACCAAATCATTGCTATACAAAACCACACACAAAAGAAAAATAATACTTGTTTTCAGCCAAATTTTTATTTTATTTTTATATGTATGGGTGCTATGCCTACATATATGTATGTATGCTATGTGTGTGGAATGCCCATGAAGACCAAAAGGTTTCAGATCCCCTGGACTAGAGTTACATACAATTTCAAGCTTCAATGTGTGTGGCTGAGAATTGAACCTGGTTCCTCAGGAAGAGTAGCCATTGCTCTTAACCACTGAGCCATCTTTCCAAATCTTCGGCCTGAGTTTTGAGGTCACTTGCCGGGCAGCAAAGGCTGGTTCTCAGACTTCTCTTTCCACTTTGTTTTTCCTTTTTTCTACCAACTATAAACACTTCCTTTGTCAACTAACCCTCCTAGAAATAGGGTTTTACCCTTTACAAAATCCCAACTGTCTTTTTGCCAGTGAGAAAGTGACCCACACTCAGAGCCCTGGTCCCATTAGCACAGACCCAACAGACCCTGACCAGCTTCTCTTAAAGGGTTAAAAACCCTGACTTTGACATGTGAGATGTTTCCTTTAAGAAAGAAAGAAAAATCAAGAAGAGGGTGGTTTTGCTTTCAAATAATGTTCCAAAACTTTCTGGCTCACCAAGGAGAAATCCTCATCTGGAAAACTCAATGCTGCCATTTTAGAATGTCACCAGGCCGCTGGCTTCCTGGTTCAGCCGTGGTTGCCACTGCTTCTTCACAGAAAAGGAAAACAACTGTCTAGATAGCATCTCATCCCTGAGGACATTTACAGAAAGCACAGGCTCTCACCTCCTTGCCCACTAGACCCCTTCATTCCCATCTCCTCATCTGCAGCCAAAGAGCAGTCTTCCTCCTCTGAAGCAGCTGAACTTCTAACCCACTTAAGTGGAGACCCATCTGTTGTCCCTGACCCTGTGGCACTCCCCCCCCCCCACCCCTGCCTCCACGCTCATCCCAATGATTCTGATGAAGGCTGAGTATAAGCTTGTGTAACACTCCAAAAATTCATGGCTGGCCGGCTGTATGTTAACAAGAAAAGGCACTATGAAAAACAATAAGCCTGTGCACCCTGCCTCCCTTTCCCACACTTCCAGGGAAAAGGTGCTTGCTGAGTCAGCCAAGCATCACCTTGAGCAGCTTCATCAGTGACAGCTGCTTCTCAGACTGTTCCTGGACAGGACTCCTGTGATCTCGGCCCTGACCCCAGCAGGGGCACTTTGGAGAAGCTGATAATTGCCAGAAATGGACTAGCTGGGGACAAAGGTCATTCCTGATAAAGACAGGCTTGAGAGGCTGCCGGCTCTGGAGATGATTCAACTGTGATAGGGAAAATGCTTGAGATGACGAGCCAGACCGTGAGCTCGCTATTAACTGTGACTACCTCTCTGGGATGGCATTTAGGGCCCCAGAGTCCTCCACCTCAGCAGTCTGCATCACAGAATGTTCATGAAAGCTGCTACCATGCTACTCACAGGCCGGCCACGGCTGGCTGCTCTCCCATCTCAGAAAGGCCTTCCTCACCACATACCAGTGAGATGTGTCCCTACCATCCACCTCTCCCTTTTAGGGGCCCCTTCCGTGGCCTGTACATTCTCCCTAGTCTCTCTACTGCAGGACAATTGTTTATCTCCTTCTAATGGACTCTGGCCTTTTACAGAGAGGAAAACTCCACCAAGAGCATGGCACAGCAGGCCCTCCCTAAGTAAATGCGCACTTGGGAGAATGAACCAAATCCACAGTCTTCCTTCAACTCAGCTCGTGTTCAAGATCCCAGCGCAAGGGAGTCACTAGCCTGCAGCTCCATCCTCATCTGCAGTACCAATTCTACTCTATCTCCTGTAGTTCTGTAGTCAAATCACCGTGCCCAACACACACAGACAGGCAGACACACACAGACAGGCAGACACACACAGACAGGCAGACACACACAGACAGGCAGACACACACAGACAGGCAGACACACACAGACAGGCAGACACACACGGAGAGACACACACACAGACACACAGACACACATCTGCAGTACCAATTCTCTACTCTATCTCCTGTAGTTCTGTAGTCAAATCACCGTGCCCAACACACACAGACACGCAGACACACACAGACACACAGACACACATCTGCAGTACCAATTCTCTACTCTATCTCCTGTAGTTCTGTAGTCAAATCACCGTGCCCAACACACACAGACACAGACACACACGGAGAGACACACACACAGAGAAAGAAATAAACACACACACAAAAGCACACGCACATACCCACAGCCACCAAAGAGCCTATATCAGGGATGCAAATGCTCTTGATACCATGGCTCACTGTTTGACAAGTGAGGATACTCAGGCCAAAGCAACCCAGTCAGTCGTTTGAGCTGATATGATTTAGACAGTCTTTTAATTCCTAACTGTATCTATTCCCATTGATAATCACAATATGATTTAGGCCTTCTTTAATTTCTAACCATATCACATTCGGTTTAATTCAGCCTAGAGCCCCATGAAGGATTTACATACACACAGCCAAGCGAGTGTTTCCAGTTGAGGGAGATTGTGTTTATCTATCTCTATATGTGAGGGGGGGCTGGAGAGGCCCCAAATGGAATAGGATATCATAGGAGGGAGAAGATTTGGGAAAGGCTTCAGAACATAAGCTGCAACTGCTGTGGACCATGGGCAGATGACAGAGCTTTGGTGAGGCCTGAGCCAGGCGTGGCGATGACACAGCCAGAGACTTGTGTCAGGGGAATGGGCTGGGGTTTGTCCTGGAGGTGCAAGGAGGGATGCTAGGCTGCAAGGTGGACCTGCATGCATTGTAAAGCAGAAAGAAGTCACCTACAGCTAGGAGACACCCAGTCCCTTTGAGGAACAAGGCTGCTGCTATGTCCCTTTGGAGAGATGAGCACTAAAGACTGAGAACTGGTGCGTACCAGAGCAGTAGGAGACAAAGAAAAGCTAAAAGTTTTAGCTGCAAAGAAAGGAAGGAGAATCCAGTTTTGAGAGTGCTGCAGGCTTTTCGTTCCACCTCCAGCCTCCAGGGCTTCTAGATATCAATCAGCCTGTAGGGAAGGAGAAGGAGCCTGCGGCCAGAGGGCGGTCACTCCATCCCTAGAAGGAGGCCATTTCATCCCTGTGTGCACACTCCCAAGAATTTCAAGGGAAAGTCCTGGACAAACATTTACCCTTGTATTTCTAAGTAGGATTATGTGAGGCTGACAAGATGGCTCAGCCCGTAAAGGCACCTAATAGCAAGCCTGACAATGTAAGTTCGATTCCCAGGATCCACACAATGGAAGGAAAGAAGCATCCGTCTCTTGCAAGTTGTCCTTGACCTTCACACCCACACATGGTACCTACCCATCCAATCACACAGATTCACAATAAACAAATAAATAAATGTGAAATAGTGTTATTCAGAAAGCACCTCCCCCCCCCCCCCCCCCGCCATGTACTTGAGACAGGGCTTCCAAATTCCTCTTCCTCTGACCTGTCAGCATAGAGCCTGCAGTGTCCAGTTCCAAATGTTCCTCTTTATACTGCAGGATGAATCCAGCCAAGAGGACAGAAGAGATCATGGATCAGGAAGGGCTAGGGAAGTCCAGAAGTTTGCCCTTTCTCTGTTCCCGAAACCTCAAAGAAAAAGAGGAGGAAATGGCAGGATTTCAAATTGCTTTAGAAATTGGTGTTTTCCTAACTTCTGGAATTTGAGAACCGGGAAGCTGTTAGCACTAACCAGGAGCCTCAGGGGTCAGCCTGGAAGTGAGGAGCAGGAGTGTAGTTTCCCTCAGATAACAGAGGTCCTGGGTCCATCGCAGGACTGCTACCATGAAACAAGGTGACCTCTGAACTAATGTGAGAGGTGGATTTCCCAGGCAACAAAGCCAGTGTACATACATAGGAAGAATTTTAGAGCTACGGCCCAGTGGTGCCTGAATCACCAAGAGGAGAGGACTGGCCCATGGCTGAAAGATCACCAGGCCAAGAGGAAGTGCATAACAGACGCAAAACAGACATCTTTCTATCTACCAATGTTCCTCTCATTCAAACGGAATAAGACAACTGATTCTTCAAATATGAGTGACCATAGCCTGGGAACTCAGGCTCCAGTTGTCCCACATAACATATTCCAATGTGGAAACACTTTTGAGACCTTTGCTGCTAAAAAGCAAGGGAAACGATTAGGGGCTCAGGTACTGTCTGATAGCATTCCAGAAGGATTTACCGATAGTAGAAAGGATGTTACATCAGATAGGGAAGTGATAAGTGGCTACTAAGAGGACTAAAGATAGTCCAGAGTCTGGATCTGCAGCATTCCAACTCTCCATAATCATTAAATTCTAATCAGTCCATCAGCCCTGTAGACTCTAACATAGCTGTGACACACCCTCCCCCAACTCAGTCCACACCCATCCTGGAACTAAATAACCCCCTGCTTGGGTTGCTACAAAGGGAGAGGGACCATTTGTTGGATGTACCTAGTGACTTCAGGAGAGAGATAGAACATGGGTTGTGAGAGCTACCGAGAGATTCCAAAACGACCAAAGTTTAAAATACCACCCCAGAGTTTAGCTGCACGGGACAATGAACTTATCGTCCCCTGCCAGAGCTAGTGGGTGAGGCTCAGAAGAGAGGGGCCAGATTAACTTCAGGCAAAAGGAAGATTCCCAAAGATTCCTTTGTGCTCTGCAGGCATTGAGGACAGTTACAAGCTGGATGTGTGCAGCCTGGCCCATGAGAAAAGACCAGTTTTGTATGCCACTGGGCTTTCTGGCAGCAACTCAGGTCACGCAGAATTGTGAGCCATGTGGAGAAGAGGTAGAGGAGGGGTTGGTGGGTGGACCACAGAGGCGAGTTCAACAGGATGGGGATAAGGGAGAGAGGAGATGGCTGCAGAGGTGGTACCCAAGCCGGGTCGGGGGCGCTCCCAGGAAGGTAGCAGCTTCCGGAAAAAGGGTGCTAGCAGGTCGGGTGGGAGGTGTAGAGAGTGCAAACAGGACTTCCCAGCCTCACATGCCTCCTGGCCTCCTTGGGACTCTCCCTCCTAGAGACAGACGTTCAAGTCTTCTTTGTACGGGACGCTGCTGCCCCCTCCTGGGAGATGCTGGCAGCTGCTCCTCACTCTGAGCTCACTATGGGCTGTTCCCTTTAGTTCATTCAGTCTTCCCATTAAAATCACCCAGGTCAACTCGCGTGTCTGTAAGCCCAGCTACTAGAGAGCTGAGGCAGGAGGATTTGGAGGTGTAGAACAGTTTAAACAATTTAATGAGACTGTCTCCTAAGTTAAAAGCAAAAGCGGAGGAAAGACATTGCACTTGTTAGTAGAATGATCCCAGTGCTGGGCATTTGGGGGTGTGACATCAATTAAATCTGTCTTCCTTCTTTGAACCAAGTTCCCTGTGTCTTTATTTAATCTGCTGCCTCTACCCCTATCAAGAGTAGAGTTTGGGACAGTGGGTGCCACTGTGGGCTTAGGAAACTGAGGAGACTGAGGCCTCAGAGCCTATCAACTCTGGCTACCTGGTGCCACTGCACCCCGTTATTTGTCAGCAAAAAAAGTTCCGTGAACATCTCATTCCCAGCACGGCCATACAGTTATAGCGACCACGCCTCTCATAGAGGCAGGAGGCTCAAGGTCATCTTCCTTGGCAACATAGCGAACTTGAAGGCAGCCTGGGCTATGTGAAATCCTGACTCCACGAAATAAGTAAGTAAGTAAGTAAGTAAGTAAATAAATAAATAAATAAATAAAGTATTGAGTCTAGGAAATTAACAAGTTAACTAGGATGATGATAATAACATGTTGTAATAAACATTTTGTGAGTGTGGGCTCTCTCTCAAAATGTCTACTGTCTCTCTACTTAGAGGAAGCCCTGTGTGGTGGTTTCTTCTTGGCACAGCCCAGCCTCCCACAATGCTACTCCTGTTCTTTAAGGTTGTGAACAAGGAAAATAAGAGCCCCTAGCACCTTGGCACTGTGACCCTGTGACTATCAATCTGAAAACCGAGCCAGCTAACAGAAGAGAGACAGACACTGCCTTGGGGGCAATTCCTGCCCTGGGACAGATGGTTCAGAATGCTGTGAGATGCTCTTGCACTACCTAGAATGACAAGCAATTAAAAACCTATAATGGTTTGTTTCTGAAAATATCCATTCATAGTTTTGGACCACTATCGGCTGTGAATAACAGATGCCTATAGAGAGGGAATGAGGGTGCCACCTTGTAGGGCTGCACTGAGGGCATCTGTCCATCTTTGGCCCTATGTTGGTTTTCTGTAAGAAGCAGCTATTGCTGACGGTATCCTTTTAGCTCACCTTCTTTTTTGTCTGGCCCAGTGCTGGTCACCCTCTGTCCCCTAAAGTGTAAATGGACCTTCCTTCTTCATTTTCCAGATGGTCCCTGCTGGGCATCGGGGTTTCCCACACTTCTGTAGACATTCCCTCTGCTCTGGCCAAATGCAGCTCATTTCAGCTCCTCTAGAGAATGTCAGTCATATTGCGTTCCTGGTCCTGGGCTCATTTCCTTCCGTTTTCTTCCTAGACTCTCATCGCTGTATCACTTTCTCTTGTCTCTGCCTTAGATTCTTCTCCTTGTCCCTTAGTCCCACTTGATCTAGCCACCACGTGTGCTCTGGAGCCCTGTGCTGACCCCAGTCCTCTGTCCATTTCTCAGCTCTCTCTGGAGGTCTGTGACACACTCAGCCATTATCACTTCCTTCTCCAACATCTCTCTCACTGGAGTGTCCTGGGATGCCTTTCCTGTGACTTTGCACCTGGTCTGCCCTACTCTTCTGACTCTTTCCCATTCTCCTCTGTGGCCTAGGAGGTCCTTCTTGTACACTCAGCTGAGGCATGTGCTCCCATATGTCTCCAGGGCTCTCCAGTCTATCTCTTCTTCAAACTCTGGTCCCCTCAACCTCCACAGTCCCCAAACTGATCTGTGGCCTTCTCCATGAGTGCTTTCTCTTGCAAAAGGCAGAGAGACATTTTTTACTTTCTCTGGCAGCAGTAAGCAGATTTAGATTAGATTTCCTGGAGAATGCAGTTCACTGCTGCCACTTTTTCCAGGCATGGTAACAAGTGAGTGCCACAAGCCAGGTGCTGCTTCACTGTGGCCCAGTAGCCTGGTTCTCAAATCCCATGAAGGGCCAGGCAGTGGTGGTGAATGCCTTTAATCACAGCACTCAGGAGGTGACCTACAGAAAGCAATCCACTCTGTCTCAAAAACAAAAACAAACAAGAAAATTGCATGAAGGGCTAGTGAGATGCCCAGCAGGTGACACCAAGCTAGATGACCTGATTTCATTCTCCGAAGTCCATGTGGAAGGAACAGGAAACCCACTGAGTAATTTCTGACTTCCATGTGTGCACCTTGGGAGGCATGCATGCACACACTAAACAAATGTTAATAAATTAATCTTATAGAAACAGAAAAGTAAAAGAGGCAGAACCGTTCACTCAGTGTATGCAGCTGGCAAACATCAAGACCCAGCGGGCCCCAGATCCTGCTGACAGCACAGCCCTGCTCTGCAGTATCACGGCAGGATCTCACCCTCCTCACTAAGCCTTGCACCTACTCTCTCCTGGCTTTCCTGCCTCCAGGCTCACCCTTCAGTTTCCAGAGAGGCCACTTGATCGGGGTCTCTTCTTCATTTTTATAGGAGATTATTTTATTTTTTAAAGACAGGATCCTGTATTTTGGTCTGGTCTCAAACTTGATAAGTAGTTGAATGATCTTGACCTTCTGATTTTCCTGTCTCTGCCTTCCAAGTGCCAGGATTACAGCTGCATGTCTTCTGTGTGCCTCGCATGCACTCTTCCAGCTCAGCTATCCCCTCCAGCCCGCTCTTAGCTTCAACTGAAAATTTCCTTCAACACCAGTACTCTTTTTGCTCCTCTTAAGATAAAATGGACTAATATGGAGTCTTTAGTTCACTTTCTGACCTTTTCTTGTTTACCCTTCCTGCCCATGAGAACTGAACCCAGGTCCCCATGACAAGGCCAAGTAATCACTCCCTCAGGACTAGATGCAGCTACAAACCCAGCTGATTTCTCTTCTCACAGAGACTGACATAAGCAATCTGCCTTGACAATGGCTCTGCGTTGTTTGGGCCTGTGCCATGCTTCTGTTGTTTAGCAGGTTTGGGTTTTTTTTTTTTTAATGAAAATATTCCATCTTGTGGGAGAGCTATTAGGACTCCCAACATTCTATATCATTAAGATGAAAAAAGAGTCTTAGATGTCTCTGGAAATCTCTGAAACTTACCAGATTCACAAGACCCCTCAGTCTCAAGTTTATAAGACACATTAAGGGCCAGGGAAAAGAGAAGACTCTCCTACCTGTTGATCTGCCAGCCAATCTTGCAGAATACAGAGGGTTCCATCATTGGCAATCATCGTCTATGCTAGGGTGGGGTTTGGATGATGCAGTGGCCTCTAAGTGGTTCATGTTTCTGTAAGAATCTCCTCACCCATATAAGTAACCCCAACAATCTCATTAGTTCATCTAAAGCTGGGTTTAGTTATAATCATTATTTTGGTCTGTTGTCATTTTTTTTGTGTGTTATTTGTGCTCTAACAAATAATGCTTGACTAAAGATCAGATGGTGGAGCTAGCCACTAGTTAACCATAGAGGCCAGGCAGTGGTGGCACACACCCTTAATTCCAGCACTAGGAATGAGGATAAAGGAATATAAGGCAGGTGGACATAGGATCTTGGACTCCTATGCAGTCAGAGGAGTCAATCATATAGATAAAAAGTAACTGTGGCTGCTCGTTTGCTTTTCTGAACTTTCAACATTTACCTGGATATCTGACTCCAGGTTTTTTATTAATAAGACTAACTAGGATCATGCCTCAGTCTGGGCTTGGTTGCTTTCATAAACTTCCCCAGAATCTCCAGCCCATGGTTTCTTTCATGTGTCTCTTCATTGTCTCAAAAGTTTCAGTTGAGTGCATTAGAAACTTGAGGGGTAAAGAGATACAGTTAGTGAAAATAAAGAGAACAGATGTGGGGTCAACAGGAGGCATCTCTACCTAGGAGATTCCTGAGTATCCTCTGCTTCTACCTGTCACCACTCTGGCCTTCTTGGGGTCAGTATCTACTCACTGATTGCCTCCCCTGTAAGCCTGGGTCAACAGTGCAAGGGACCCGGCCTGACCCTCCGAGATGCTTGGAACAGGTTTGCTATCAAATGCCTTTCATATCTCCGGAGGCTCCAGAACTCTGGATCCCAGAGCCAGTTTTGAATTTGATCTTTTGTGATCAAGTAAGACATGTATTGAATTAGTTGATGGCCATGATGACTGTAATAGCTCTAAGAAGCTTATTAACAGAAATAAGGTATGCCTTGTTTGGATGCAGGTATTAGACATGCATATGCCATGTGCTGATTGACAGGCAGATAAATAGAGGGATGATAGAAAAAAACAAATGTGGCAAAAAAGTTTTCAGCACAGTAAACCCTAAGAAAGGCTAATTCTTTCCTTTTTCCAAAAAGCAGGAACTCAAAAGGATGGCAAACTTGTAGAATTTGAAATTTAAAAAGAGAATCTTAGAAGCTACTCATTTAGAGGAAACTTTTCTCTCTCAAGGCAGGTGTTGTGGGCTTCTTGATACCTATTTAGCTTCTAAATAGTGTGGACCTTTCTCCGCAGGCCCTTGTGGATGTTGTTCCCTCTTACTGGAATGTTCTCCTCACTACCAAGCTTCTTCTAATTATTATCTGGATCTCTGTTCACGAGGCAGTCCCCTGACTCTCCTGGGCCAGCTCCTGCAACAGACCAACAGCAGCAGCCTTTTCTCTTCATCATCTAAGCACAGTCATGCCTGCACATTGGTGTATTCGACTATGTTTTTCCTGTTATGATGAACTTCACTGGAGTTCACTTGAAGCATTTCACAGAGTTAACAGCCACTGAAGTCTCAAATCCACGTGTCCAGGTAAGACCTGCTATCCCATGTCTGACCTATAGTGTCACACATAAGTTGAATAAAAAAACTACTTGAGTATCCGAATCCCCGCAAGGCCAACACTAGCTCCTCAGCTTCCTTATAGGAATCTCTCATCCCTCTACCTAACTTCTTCTCCACCTTCTCTTCTTCTTCCACCCCCTCTGTCTCCTACCCCAGGAAATGGCAGCATTACTTGCCCAGCTACCTACATCCCCATTCTTAGAACTGTCCATCTCCCTCAGCTAATATGGCAAGTTCTGTTCTCTCAGCCTCTCAAGAATCTCTCACCTGGGAGAGCTATTGGCAACTGATAGCTACTAGGGACAGGGAGCATCATTTTTCTTTGGCGGTGTAGCCACTAGTAGGTTGCCAATGCTCCAGTCAATGGCTCTGCACTATGCAATGCTAACTGGATTCAGGGGGTATTTTCAGATGGAGAAGGAAGGGGAAGAGGAGGAGAGAGAAGAAGACAATGACAAAAAGAAGTAGGGGGTATGTGGGGCCATGTGTGATGGGGAAGTGAATTGTGGATATGATCAAATAACATTTTATACAGGTATGAAATTCTCCATGAATAAATTATATATAAATTCTCTCATCTGACTTTGAAATTCAGACTTTGTCCAGATGAGACCAGTGAGGTGAGCAGGCCCCAGTGCCTGATTCCCTGCCCAGAAAGTTGTGTTCCAGGACCAGGATCAGTCTGGGGTGCATGTCTCCACACACTCCTTAGCAGACAGGACTAGAGTTTGGCTGTGACGGGCTCCTCCAGCTGCACCTAAAAGAGGGGACATTGCACAGCCGGTCCCACCTCCAGGACAAACTGCATCATCAGAGAAGGACAGAGGCTTTGAAATTTAGACTCCTGCCCAGAGCAGAGTCAGAGATAGAGCAGATCCCTTGCTCAGAGGACACAGGAGATACACAAGCCCTCTTGCCACAACTGACTAGGAGCCATCTAATCATGAACCACTGAAGCCATGGGCAGACGCCAGTGCAAAAATACCTATAATAATATAAAGAACAACAAGGCGACTCCAGAAGAAACTGGTGGTTCTACAACTACAAGACCTGAACAGAGCAATGAAGAGGAAACAGAAGGAAACAACACCAAAAACATCTTTATGAGGATCATTGAAGCCTTCAAAGAAGATATAAAAAATTCCCTTAAAGAAATGGAAGAAAATAAAAACAAAAAATTGGAAGAGATGAACAAATCCTTGAAAGAAAACCAAGAAAAAGTAAACCAAAAGATGAAAGAAACATTCCAGGAACTAAAAACTGAAATAGAAGCAATAAAAAGGGCACAAAATGAGGCAAAGATTAGAATTAGAAAACCTGAAGAAAAGAGCTGAAACTACGAATACAAGCATAACCAACAGAATCCAAGAGATGGAAGAGAGAATCTCTGGAGTGGAAGACTCAGTACCAGAAACAGATACATCACTCACAGAAAATATTAAAACCAAAAAAGCTATAACACAAAATGTTCAGAAAATCTGGGACACCATGAAAAGACCTAACTTGAGAATAATAGGAATAGAAGAAGGAGAAGAATACCAGCTCAAAGGCACAAATAATATATTCAATAAAATCATAGAAGAAAACTTTCCTAACTTGAAGAAGGAAATGCCTATAAAGATACAAGAAGCTTATAGAACACCAAATAGATATGACTCCCCCAAAGAAATCAGCGTGTCACATAATAATCAAGCCAGAGAACATACAGAACAAAGAAAGAATTTTAAGAGCTGCAAAAGAAAAGGGCCAACTTACTTATAAAGGCAGACCCATCAGAATAACTCCTGACTATTCAATGGAAACAATGAAAGCTAGAAGGGCTTGGTCAGAAGTTATACAGTCACTAAAAGAGCATGGCTGCCAACCTAGAATACTATACCCAGCAAAATTATCAATCACCATAGATGGAGTAAACAATATATTTCAGGACAAAGTCAGACTGAAACAATACCTATCTATACCAATCCGGTCCCTAGAAAGCATTAGAGGGAAAACTCCAAGCTAAGGATCCAGATACACCCATGAAACCACAATCAATAATCCCAGAGAAGAATAGCCCAGAGAAAGGAAATACATACAAGCTACTACCAAAAATAGCAAGAAATATCCTGGTGGTCACTAATATCCCTTAATATCAATGGACTCAACTCCCCTATAAGAAGACACACACTAACAATATGGATAAAACAACAGAAACCATCCTTCTGCTGCATACAAGAAACACACCTCAACCACAAAGAAAGACACAGGTTCAGAGTATAGAGTTGGGAAAATATTTTCCAATCAAATGGTTCTAGGAAACAAGCTGGGGTTGCCATCCTAATATCTAACAAAGTAGAATTTAAGCTAAATGCAATTAAAAGGGACCAAGTTGGCCATTACTTATTCATCACAGAAAAAATTGGTCAAGAGGAGATTTCAATCCTGAATATTTATGCCCCTAATATAAAGGCACCTACCTATGTAAAAGAAACACTGCTAAAACTCAAGTCCCACATCAATTCTCACACCCTAATAGTAGGAGACTTCAATACCCACTTTCATCCCTGGATAGGTCAACCAGACAGAGACTCAACAGAGAAATAAGGAGTCTAACAGAGGTTATGGTGAAAATAGATTTAATAGATATTTACAGAAGCTTCCACCCAAATGCAAAGGAATATACATATTTCTCAGCTCCTCATGGAACTTTCTCTAAAATTGACCACATAATAGGTCATAAAGCAAATATCAACAGATACAAAAAAATGGAAATAATCCCCTGTATCATATTGGATCACCAGGGACTAAAGTTAGAGTTCAACAACATCAAAAATCACAGAAAGCCTACCAACTCATGGAAACTAAACGTCACTCAGCTGAACCACCTCTGAGTCAAGGAAGAAATTAAGAAAGAAATCAAAGTCTTCCTAGAATTTAATGAAAATGAATCCACAACGTATCCAAACTTGTGGGACACAATGAAAGCAGTCTTAAAAGAAAAATTCATAGCACTAGATGCCTATATGCAAAACCTAGAAAAATCCCACCCTAGAGAACTAACAGCTCAGCTGAAAGCCTTAGAACAATTAGAAGCAAACTCACCTAGAAGGAGCAGACGGCAGGAAATAATCAAACTTAGAGCTGAAATCAGTACAACTGAAACAAAAAGAACAATACAAAGAATCAATGAATCTAAGAGTTGGTTCTTTGAGAAAGTCAACAAGATAGATAAGCCCTTATCCAAACTAAAAAAAAAAAACAGAGAGAGTGTGTCCAAATCAACAAAATCAGAAATGAAAAGGGGGACATAACAACAGACCCCCAGGAAATCCAGAGAATTATCAGATCATACTTTGAAAATCTGTATTCCACAAAAATGGAAAACCTAGAAGAAATGGACAGCTTTTTGGACAGGTACCATTTACCAAAATTAAATGAAGAACAGATTAACTACCTAAACAGACCTATAACCCTAAGGAAATTGAAGTTATTATTAAAAGCCTCACCCCCCCCCAAAAAAAAAGCCCAGGTCTAGATGGTTTCAGTGCAAAATTCTACCAGACATTCAAAGAAGAATTACTGCCATTACTCCTCAAACTATTTCACACAGTAGAAACTAAAGGAATATTGCCAAATTCCTTTTATGAGGCCACAATTACCCTAATACCCAAGCCACTGAAAGACACAACAAAGAAGGAGAATTACAGACCAATTTCCCTCATGAATATTGATGTTAAAATTCTCAACTAAATATTGACAAACTGTATACAACAAAATATAAAAAAAATATCATCCACTACGACCAAGTAGGATTCATCCCAGAAATGCAGGGATGGTTCAACATACAAAAAACCATAAATGTCATCCATTATATAAACAAACTAAAGAAAAAAAACCACATGATTATATCCTTAGATGCTGAAAAAGCCTTTGACAAAATCCAACACTCCTTTATGATAAAATCTCTGCAGAGATAAGGAATACAGGGAAAATATCTCAATGTAATAAAGGCAATTTATAAGAAGCTGACAGCCACCATCAAACTTAATGGAGAAAAACTCAAAGCAATCCCACTAAAATCAGGAACTAGACAAGGATGTCCTCTCTCCCCTTGTCTGTTCAATATAGTTCTTGAAGTTTTAGTTAAAGCAATAAGAGAACAAAAGGAGATTAAGGGGATATAAATTAGAAAAGAAGAAGTGAAACTATCTCTATTTGCAGATGATATGATTGTATACTTAAGTGACCCACAAAATTCTACCAGGGAACTTCTACAGCTGTTTAACACCTTCAGCAATGTAGCAGAATACAAGATTAACTCAAAGAAATCAGTAGCCCTTCTATACACTAAACATAAAAGGGCTGAAAAAGAAAAAAGGAAAACATTAACCTTTATAAGAGTTGCAATTAGTATTAAATACCTTGGAGTAACTATAACGAAAGAAGTAACAGATCTATTTGACAAAAATTTTAGATCACTGAAGAAAGAAATTGAAGAGGATATCAGAAAATGGAAAGATCTCCCATGTTCCTGCATAGGTAGGATCAACATAGTAAAAATGACAATTCTACCAAAAGCAATCTACAGATTTAATGCACTGCTCATCAAAATTCCAACACAATATTTTACAGACCTGGAAAGAAAAATACTCAATTTCATTTGAAATAACAGGAAAGTCAGGATTGTCAAAACAAGAGAACCTCAGGAGGCATCACCATCCCTGACTTTAAATTATATTATAGAGCTATAGTAATAAAAACAGCCTGGTAGTGGCATAAAAATAGACTTGTGGATCAATGGAACAGAACTGAGGATCCAGGCATTAACCCAAAAACCTATGAACACCTGATCTTCGACAAAGAGGCCCAAAATATTCAATGGAAAAAAGATAGTATCTTTAACAAATGGTGTTGGCATAGCTGGTTGGTAGTGTGTAGAAAAATGCAAATAGATCCAAGCCTGTCACCTTGCACAAAACTCAAATCCAAGTGGATCAAAGACCTCAACATAAATCCAGCCTCTCTGAACTTGATAGAAAAAAAAGTGGGAAATACCCTTCTACGAATTGTCACAGGCAACCACTTTCTAAATATAACACCAATAGCACAGACACTAAGATCAACAATCAATAAGTAGGATCTCCTCAAACTGAGAAGCTTCTGTAAAGCCAAGGACAGTGTCAATAGGACAAAATGACAGCCTACAGAATGAGAGAAGATTTTCACCAACCCTACAAGTGATAGAGGATTGATCTCTAAAATATATGAAGAACTCAAGAATCTAGAGCCCAAAACCTTGAATAACCCATTCAAAAAATGGGATTCAGAACTAAAAAGGGAATTCTCAGCAGAAAAATTAGGAATGGCTGAAAGGCACTTGAAAAAGTGCCCAACATCTTTATCCATCAGAGAAATGCAAATCAAAACAACTTTGAGATACCACCTGACATCTGGTAGATTGGCTAAGATAAAAGGCACAGATGACAGCCTATGTTGCAGAGGATGCGGATCAAGGGGAACACTCCTCCATTGTTGGTGCGAGTGTAAGCTTGTTCAGCCACTCTGGAATGCAGTATGGTGGTTTCTCAGAAAACTGGGAATCAATCTCCCCAGGAATACAGCAATACCACTTCTGGGTGTATACCCTAAAGAAGCACAGTCACATTCCAAAGGCATTAGCTCAGCTATGTTCATAGCACCATTATCTGCAATAGCACGAACCTGGAAATCACCTAGATGCCCCTCAACTGAAGAATGGATTAACAAACTGTGGTACATCTACACAATGGAGTACTACTCAGCAGTAAGAAAAAATGATATCCTAAAATTTGCAGGCAAATGGATGGATTCGGAGAATATCCTCCTGAGTGAGGTCTCTCAAACCCAGAAAGATAAGCAGGGGATGTACTCACTCATTAGTGGACTCTAAACAAAAAACAAACAAACAAAAAAAGCAAAAAGCAAAGCATGTCCAAGCTGCAAACCACTGAACAGCTTGGGATCTGAAACACCTTGGAATGACACCTAGGATCCCACTCCCACTAGAGGAACACCTGACTCAGTTTTGATGTTGTGGAGAGAAAACTGGATCTGCCAGGAGTGGAGGCTGAACTGAGCATTATAGGAACATTGGGACCTTGGTACTCCCTGCCCATGGTGGGGATGGGGAGATGTGGGGAAGAGAGAATGACCTGATGTGGTGGGAGGGGGAAGGGACCTTGAATAAGGATATGCATGGATAGAAAATGTGACTTTATTCATAAAAAAAAAGTTATAAAAAAATTCTCTCATCTACTCTCATTTGGGTTGCCCAATGAGAACAGGTGTGGGCAAGTGAATTGCACTCACTCTTCCAGAAACTTAAATCTGTTCTCACATTGCAGCCAGGGCTACTTTTTTTTTTTTTTTAAGAAGCCACACACTTTAAAAAAAAAGTTTTTATTTTTTTAATTTATTTATTATGTATACAGTGTTCTACCTGTAGGCCAGAAAAGGGCGCCAGATATCACTGTAGATGGTTGTGAACCACCATGCGGTTACTGGGAATTGAACTCAAGACCATTGGAAGAGCAAACAGTGCTCTTAACCTCTGAGCCATCTCTCAGCCCCCAGGGCTACCTTTTGAAGCAACACTTTCATCAAGACCCTATTCTTCCAGGTTCCTCCCCACTCTCATGGAGAGACTCAGCAGAGCAACGTAGAGAATAGCAGTGGCTGGAAAAGGCCACAGTATCAGCACCTGGAAATGGAAGTTGACAGCTGATCCTGTAAGAATGGAAGGAAGTTACCCTCAGGCATCTCAGAGTTATGTTCATCTGCATCCACTCTGAAACCGTCTGCCCAGTTAGTCTATGTATGTAGAGAGGAGACTCTCCGGAAGTCAGGTCAACATCCATACATCTAGTGTAGTGTAAAAGTCACTCTTTGTATAAATGAACCACCAAATGTAGCACCTGAAAGTGAACATACATGTAGGCCAACTCATCTCCCCACCTCCCAAGGCCTGTGTCATTCCAGTGTCACCAACATAATTGCAAGTTGGAAAATAGAATAGTTAACTACTAAAAGTATTATGTTTCTAGATTTTATAATATCCATTTAATTCCTCAGCTTTCTAAAGTGGATTTCTTAGGTTTCTTTTTCGCCATCCATTACTAGCTTCCATTCTTAGTTAGATATTCCAAGTTAAATTCTTAAAGAAGACCTTAAGTTATATCAATGTCAGACCTCAAGCAAAATGAGTCTGCCCTTGACCAAGAGTGTACCACTTATAGACACCAGGAGAAAGCAAAAAGATCTATAAGAAAGAAGCAGGTTGGATGTAGAAAGGAGATGTGGATTCAAGAGACAACAGATCCAAGGTGGAGAGATGACTCAGTAGTTGAGATCTCTTGATGTTCTTGCAAAGGACATCCTTTGCAAGCTCAGTCCCATGCCCTATGTCAGGCAGCTCACAACCACCTATAACTCTAGCTCTTAGGATCTAATGCTCACACTCTCTGGGTTCTGTAGGCACCTGCACACAAGTGGATACCCCCACGCATACACACATGGGTATATGCATAAATAAAAAGACAATGAAACAAATAGGCAGAAGTTTATTAATACTAATAAATCATTTCTTGTTCTGCTGGCTGTGTGGCCCAAGTGTGTGCTATGATCTTGGGTTCTGTGGTACACCTTTGCACACATTCACTCTCATTCAACACCAAGCCTACTTCCTGCTTCTAGAGAACAGTCCATACATATTTGTCAGGTGACCAGATTAGGAAAAAAAAAATGAGGGTTTAAATGAAACCCTTTGCTTTCAGCACGTGTTACATCCAAGTTGAGGTTGGAATATGAGAGGTCCCCTATAGTCTTGTGTGTTTAACACCTAGTTTCCAGCTGCTGGTGCTGTTTTGGAAGATTGTAGAAACTTTAGCAGCTGGAGTTTTACTTCTCGTTCATCCTCTGTGTCCTAACAGCAAGTGTGTGATGCTGCCATGCGATTCCTGTGCCATGGTGAAATGTAGTGCTTCTTAAACCCTAAGCCTAAATAATCTATCCTCCCTTAAGATGCCCTCTGTTAGGTGTGGTGGGTTGGATAAGAATGTTCTCAATGGGCTTCAGTATTTGAATACTCAGTCCCCTTTGGTACCACTGCTTTAGGAGGTCGGGGAGAAAGCACATCCCTGGAACTGGGCTCTGACAGGTCATAACCTTGCCCCATGTTAAATTTGTTCTGTTTCCCGGCTCAGTTCTCAGAATCACTTCCTTTTTTGAGAGCCAGCTAGAGTTTGGAGGCTCCTAATTGGCTCTATTTTGTGGTTCTAGTTCCAAGCGACACTTTATTCTTTAAAATAAAGATGTGCTTCACCTTGCTGAACAGAAGAGCATCTCTAGAGCCAGAGGGGTGGGAAAGAGCAGAAATAAAGTCCAAAGGGCAGATTGTGGAAGGAGCTGCCTACCAGCAGGCTACCTCAGCTTACACTCTTTGGAAAATGGGTCCATTGTTCTGCCTGGGAATGTTGGCTATGGATGCTCTCTCTTGATTTCTGGCAATATGAGATTGTGACTTCCTTTCAGTCTGGCTTTTGGTCTGAGTGCAGGAACATTATTCTATCAATTGTAAAGGTTTTCATCTCACACAGGGCTCACATCCTCAGGATCCTGCATCCATATCCTCGTGCTGGAGTCTGCTGAGATATGGCCCATTGCTGCCTCACTGTCACCTAACACCCAAATGTGGCTGCAGCAGGTGCAGACAACCAGACAGGTGAGACTGGGTCCCATGATAAAGTGAAGGATGGTGGCTTTACAAACAAAACAAAACTTCTCAACTATGTGAATGTAGGTAAATTAAGTCTTTCTTCTAAAAGGTTCTGAATACTTTTAACTAGAGCCTGTAATACTGTAGTGGAGAGTCTTCAATGCTGATGAGTTTGTGGACAGATTCTGAAAAGGTAAGCATTTTAAAGTGACGGGTTGGTAACCACAGCTTTCCCTGGTGGGGCTGAAGAGGGTGTTTCTCTGGTTAGCACATCAGTCTGTTGTGAGGCAGGGAAGAACACTCCAGCTACAACTAGGCCCCAGCTTATAGGAAGTGTAAACAACAACAACAAACAAACCAAAGACCTACTCGAATGTGGACAAAAATTCTAGTATCTGAACAGGACCGGGCTTCACTGCTGTCCTGACTCATCCTGTTGGGGAAGATGCTGGAAAGAGTGTTTTAGCTCTGAGAGAGACTGCTGGGATCTTCCTGATGCCTGCCTCCATTTTGTTCTTCCAGGGGAAACGACAAGCTACTTCCCACCCCTTCTGAAGTCCACAATGTCAGATCTACTGGACAGCTGCACTTCATCCCCAGAGGTCATGACCCCTGTGTGGACACGCTCAGGGAAGTGCTTGCTACTTGTCCTAATGTACATGCTCTGGAAGGCTGCTGACTCTGCCCCTGAACAATGGAGTTGAGGACCTTGAAAGTAGTTTAGAGACGTATCCAGGGCATGAGGAAGGGAGTGAGTTGTCTGGTAAGAGGGAGGAGGGCACATGAATAGCTTTCCAGAGAGGCTGAAGGATGCAGACGGTAAAACCATCAGCATGAGGCTGGCCCTAATCTGCACAATAGGTACTCTGTGTGCTGTTGGAGGACTTCTGTGTATGTAGGAGGTTTGCAACCTCTGGCCCAGCTACGACCCTGGACTGGGGTCTGCTAAGAAAAATAATCTGGTTTGGAACGGCCTTCTTCCAGCCCCACTTGAAAGTCTAAGAAACCCCTGGATGGGAAAATGTCCCAGGAGCCAAGTCTCTCTGCCCTTGGCAAAGCCCTGGCCCCTGAATCCACTTATGAGCTCTTCGCTTTGAAAGGCCTAAGCTATTCCTATCTGACTCATCTGAAAACAAATAAAAAAGACCTAAACAAACAAACCTAATTGTGCACAGAAACACAGCCAGGTTTCCAGCCTGGCTCCCCCTCTGCTTTCATTAGTCAGGAGCCAACACATACAGCTCGCGTGGCGTCCAGAACAAGCTGAAATAGGAAAGACAAATTGCCAAGCTCACTGTCTCTTCCCTCTCTGTTTCACAGGGCATCAAAGAAGCCAAGGCTTGGGCTCCTCTGTCCTGATGAACATCTACCCAAATATCAGACTTCCCACAGCCAACCTGGGGACGGTGGCATCTGTGAACATCAGCAGTTAGTGGTTAGAACACAAGAAGAACTATAAATGGGCTTGGGAGGTTATTGTCTATACAACCAGCCAGTGTGATTTTTCTCCTTTCGTTTTCCTTTCCGATAAAATCATCTAATTTGTCTTTGTAGAGTCTCTCCGGTGTCAGACCATCGAATTTGCTTGCTGTGTCTATCTCATTTACCCTCTTTCTAGAGTGGGTGATGGGACCTAGTCAAGCAGACTGGTCAATTTATGAAGTGATGCTAATCTAACCAAGGGAGGCAAGCCTGGCTCTACAGTCATGCTGTTCTGAACACATCAGATCTCATCTGCTCTCAGAAGCTGAGCAGGGTTGGGCCTGGTTAGTGCTCTCATGGGAGAGACAAGCTTGAGGCTTTTGCAGACTATTGGGAAAGCTGCATGCATTCCTAGAGGGCCATGTTGCTGGCAGAACGAAAGCCTGAGGCTGTTGGAGGTCATGTTGCCAGCACATGGAGCGAGCTGGTGAGACCTGAGGACACCCAGAGCTGGGTGAGAGGGAAGGACAACTTGGTCAGCATCCTCTGAGCACCTGGATCCAGCAGGGTCTGAAGATGGATCTATCCTGAACTTTGCCATGACACAAAGCTCTCATTTTTCTTAAACTATTTCATTTGAGCTTCTGAATCCTAGAATTGGGTCTTACACACACATACCTGCACCGACTTCAGAATGCCATGCATTTTTGTGGCTTATTTGGGAGAATTACTTTAAAAAAAAAAAAAAAAACTTCTGGGGATGATTTTCTCAAAAGCTCCCCCTCCCCAGTGAATTTGAACTTCAGTTCTCCTTTAGCTTCAGTTGCACAGAATTCTGGGAAACAATTGATGCTAGCCCTGAATTCCATGGGAGAAATGCTGTCTCTCACAGTGTGGTAAAAATGAAGTCTCTCATAGAACTTACAGTTGATACAAAGAACCAAATCATGCAATAATCACAGAAAAATGCTTTTGCACTCCCTGGCTTGTTCCAGTGACCAAGCCCAGGCATCCTGTTCTCTGAAGCTGGGGAGTAGTGTCAAGCCCAGACTAGATCCGAAGCTTGAAGAAAGTAAGAACAGAAACACACCGCAGCCTAGCAAAGCCAAGGTCACAGGTAAGATAGACATCGAGGGGAATAGACAAAACTATAGGGCCAGTTTTTCTCCCATGTCACGGGTTTGCAGAGGTTTGTCCTGTCTTCCTTCACTAGACAGGAGCCGTGTAAAGTAAAGGAGTGATCCTTTACTTCAGTTCTCTGAGTTGGGCTGAGTACCAGGTCAGGCTGGGGGCGGCAGGCACAGTTGGTAAAGAACAAAGTAGTGGAGGTGAATGAGTTCTGTACATAGTTAGCTTTTTAAAAATTCCAGCTTGTTTTCTCAAAGTAAGTTCCATCAAAGCTCCGTTCAAGTTTCCCGTTCCCTGCTCCACCCTCCTTCCTCTCTCTTTTTTATTTTAGAACTTTTTATTCATTTTTACACACCAACCACAGATCCCCTCTTATTCCTCCTGCTCTTCCTCAGCCCTCTTCCCTACATCCCCTCCTGAACCCCCATCCCTTCTCCCAAAAGGATACGGCGTCCCATGGGGGGCCACCAAAGCCCAGCACATTCAGCTGAGGCAGGACGAAGCCCCTCCCCTCTACGTACAGGGTAAGCAAAGCCTCCCACTACAGGCAATGGGCTCCACAAAGCTAGTTCATGCACCTGGGACAAATACTGATCCCACTGCCCAGGGTCCCTCCAACAGTCCAGGCTACACAACTGTCCCCTTATGCCGAGGGCCTAGTCCAGTCCCAGGCAGGCTTCACGGCTGTCAGTCTAAAGTTCATTAGTTTCCTAGAACTTGGCTCAGATGTCTCTGTAGATTTCCCCATCATAAACCCCATCCTCCCCCTCACCCCATGCCCATATAATCCCTCTTCCCTCTCTTCAACTGGACTCCCTGAGCTTGGCTGGCACTGTATCCCTCCGTTACCAGATGAAGGCTCTATGATGATAGTTTGGATATTCACCAATCTGACTCCTGGCATAGGCCAGCGCAGGCACACTATCCACTATTGTAGTAGTGTAAGTTTAGGTCATCCTTGTGGATTCCTGGGAACTTTGCTAGCACCAGTTGTCTCCCTAACTCCATGATGTCTCCATCAAGCTATCTCTTTTATTGCTCTCCCTCTCCATCCACCCCCAGCGGAACCTTCCCATTTCCTAAAGTTCTCAACTCCCATCCCCTCTCCTCTATTGCCCCCCAACCCCAGTTCACTTCAGAAGTCTCCTCTATTTCCCCTTTGCAGAGTGATCCATGCATCCCTCTTAGGGTCCTCCTTGTGAGCTAGCTTCTCTGGAGCTGTGGGTTGTCATCTGGTTATCTTTTGCTTTACATCTCGTATCCACTTATGAGTGAGCACATACAATGCTAGCCTCTCTGGATATGAGTTACCTCACTCAGGATGTTCTTTTCTAATTTCATCCATTTATCTACAAATTTCATGATGTCATTGTTTTTTTTTTTTTGCAGCTGAGAAATACTTCATTGTGTATATGTACCATAATTTCTTTATCTATTCTTCAGCTGAGGGGCATCTAAGTTGTTTCTAGGTTCTGACTATTATGAATAAAACTGCTATGAACACAGCTGAGCAAGTTTTCTTGTGGTATAATTGAGCATCTCTTGGGTATGTGCCAAAGAGTGATATCGTTAGGTCTTGAAGTAGATTAATTCCAAATTTTCTGAGAAATTGTCATACTAATTTCCAGAGTGGCTGCACCAGATCACACTTCCAGCAGTGCAGGAGTGGATTTTCTGTGCTCCCCTTTCTCCACATCCTCTCCAACATAAGATGCCATCAGTGTTTTTGATCTTAGCCATTCTGACAGGTGTAAAAGATGCTATCTCAGAGTTTTGATTTTCATTTCACTGATGGCTGAGAATGTTAAGCACTTCCTTAAATGTCTTTTGACCATTTAAGATTCTTCTGTTGAAAATTCTCTGTTTAGATCTGTAGCCAATCTTTTAATTGGATTATTTATTGGTTTTTCTTTTTGTCATTGTAGAGTTTTAGCTTTTTTGTCAAAAATCAGATGCTCATAGGTGTGTGGATTTGTGTCAGTCTTCAATTCCATTCCATTGGTCCACATGTCAGCTTTTATGCCGTTAATAAGCTGTTTTTATTATTATAGTTCTATAGTAGAGCTTGAGGTCAAGGGTGGTGATACCTCCAGAAGTTGATTTTGTGTACAGAACTGTTTTGGCAATCCTGGGTTTTTGTTTTCCCATATGAAGTTGAATATTGTTCTTTTGAGGTCTGTGAAGAATTGTGTTGGGATTTTGATGGGTATTGCACTGAATCTGTAGATTGCTTTTGGTAGGATTGCCAATTTTACTATGTTGATCCTACCTATCCAGAATCATGGGGGAATCTGCTCAATTTTTGATATTGTCTTCAATTTATTTCTTTAAATATTTAAAGTTCTTATTATATAGGTCTTTCACTTGCTTGGTTAGAGTTATCCTAAGGTATTTTATATTATTTGTGGCTATTGGAAAGGGTGATGTTCCTCTGATTTCTTTCTTGCCCTGTTTATAGAAGGACTACTGGATGGACAGTTTTTGGGTTTTGTAGAATTTTGTTGCTATTTGGTTGGTTTTGTTTTGATCTTTAAAAGGTGTTTGTCTAAACAAGTTAAATGCTTTGCCTACATAAGGAGAGTCTATTTTAGGACATCTGTAACTTGTTCAAAGTACCTACAACTACCGTTACTTCAAGAAGAGAAAAATAGTCATTTCTTTTCAGTTCACACATAAGAAAATTTAAGTCTTTACAAGTGGAACTTACTGGTCTGTGTAGCAGTTTGCAGGGCCAGACATAACACATTAGCACAAACAGGTGATTTAAAGAAGAGAAAAAAATACTTTAGCAGTCTGAGTCTAAGAGCCCCAGATCCCATGAGCCAGAGCTTGTGGCTTGGTTAGAGTCTGGGGGCCATGCTACAGCAGGGGCCATACAGATATGGGTGGTGGGTGCTGCCACCCGGAGCCATGGTGTCATCCGAGCCCAGGCTGCTGCCAAGAGCCACATCTGGGTTTTTAGCCCTAAGCTTCCAGGGTTCAGATGGGTATGTGGCTTCTGCTGCCATGGTGCACCATGAGGATGCCCAGGTCAGATCAGCCATCTGAGACCAGGATGGTGTCTGAGGGCCAGAATGTATCCAGATCTTAGTGGCTTACATTGCTATTCAATGTCATGGTGACATCTGGGCCAGAGCTGTAGCTGAGGATCATGTCAGGGTCCATAGTCATACTGCAGCCGGGGCCTGTGATGATGTTTGATGCTCCTATTACCATTGAAGGCCATGCAGACCCCCAAGATTGAGGGTCATGTTAGAATCTCAGGACCATACTGCCATCGGGGCAGTGGTGACAGTCAGTCCTACCTGCTGCTGAGGACCATGTCAAGGTCCATGTTATCACAGCTGGGGTCTGTGCTAAAGTCTGTATCCTGCACTGCCACCAAAGGTCACAAGAGGTCCAGGGTTGGGGTCTAAAACAGAGGCCTTGGTGGTGTCTGGCGGCCATTTGGCCACTAGAACCATTCCTAGCTGAGAGGCCATTCTTTTCACCCAGAGCCAGGATGTCATCCTGGTCCAAGTTGCTGCCAAGGACCATGTCTGGGTCTGTGATCCAGCTGCAGCTGGGGTCTGTGTTGATACCTCAGGAGGCCTTAGGAACCATACAAGATAAAATCAGAGGGCCATGCTGAGTGGGCTCCACCCTTTGCTGATACTGAGAAAGCTAGTCTACAGAAAGAGAGATGGCCCCCCACCCCTCACCACAGGTTCACAGGCAGGTGATCCACCCCTGAGGGTATACATGTAGGGGAACTGATTCCACCCCCTAAACCCAGGTGGGTGGCCCTAGTGGTCTGGACTGACAAGCATGGCTACCACTCAGACCCACAGGCAGGCCTTGGGATGATCTACCTCATTGAGGACATTTTGGAGCTCATGAAGGGACTGTTTCTCTGGAAAGATACTTTCAAGAATTCCAAGACTCTAGGCTACCACGGGATATCCTAGAAGAGTTCTTCTGGTGAGGATCCAGTGAGGATGGTGTGTCAGAAGCCAGAGGTCTTGAACCAGACCAGAGACTCATTGTAATGAACATTTGCAATATCACACACAGAAGCCTGTAATGCCACCAGGATGAAAGAATAAAGGTGTTAAAGAGGCAAAAGAAAAACAAAAAACCCAAAACCAATAACAAAAATAAAAGCAAAACCAGATTTTTTTGTTAGTGTTTAGTTTGGTTGGTTGGCTTTGCTTTTGTTTGGTTGGGGGGGGGCACAGCAGGGGTGAGGGAAGAAAATGAGGGACCAGGAGGTGAGCAGAATTGGGGTTTATGATGTAAAACTCCTAAAGAGTCAATAAAAAAAACTTAAATGAGAGAGAGAGAGAGAAAGAGGATCAAAGGAATCAGAATCAGGCGGAGGAGACCCACAGAGATGCCTGACTAGAGCTATTGGGAGCTCACTGACTCAGAAACAATCATTGAGGAACCTCCGGGAAATGGGACTAAACCCTCCAAAGGTAGACAATTGACAAATGGTGTGGGGAGTTTGTGGATCCTTTTGCAGTAGGATCAGTCTATGTTCCTAGTGCATGAACTGACATCTCGGGGCCCATTCTGTACAGAGATACACCTAACCCAGCCTTAATACTGGGATGAAGGACTTGGACTTATCCCAACTGGATATGCCAGACTGAACTTATTCATCTTGGGATTCCTTGTCCTACTTGGGGAATGGATTGGGGAAGTGGGGAGGCTGAGGGAGGCACTGGGAAGAGGAAAGGGAAGGGAAGTAGTGGTAGATAAGGAAAAACTTTTAAAAAAAATAGAAATATACACACAAAGAAAGAGAGAGAGAGAGAGAGACAGACAGACAGACAGACAGTCAGACAGTCAGTCAGTCAGACAGACAGACAGACAGAGAGAGGCTCAGATCCCAGTGTCAGTGTGACTGGTTCTTTCTGAGGACCATGGTGGAGGACTGGAGGCCTCTTCTGCTCAGGAGACAGACTTTCTCCGAGTGCCTTCTGACCATCTTCCCACTGCACATGTCTCTAAATCTGAAAAGCATCTTCTCTAAGGGAACCTGGGGGATCTGTTTCTTTCTCCTCACACCTAGGGATCGGAGAGCAGACCTCAAGAAGGCTGATTGGCCACATATCCTTATAGTGGATTTATATACAGAAACAGTAACACATACTCTATCTGGAGCCTACACCACATGGCTCCAAGAGTTTGTCCAGCTCTCTATGACCATTACTGTCCTTGCTCCACAGATCCTGGAAATCTACAAGTGATCGTATATTTAAGATGACAAAGATTTTGGCTTGTACGCATCTGCTCAGGCAAAGCATCAGATTAGATAACCTGAAGAGCTGCTTTGGATCAGGTTGGGGGTCGGAACAGCCCAGGTACAGAGGGTGCCTGCCACCCTCATCTCTAGGTGAGGGTTGGTCTAATGTTGCAAACAGGAGATGAAGTATTTCATTAAGAAGAGAGTTGTGATGTTTTGCATGTGGAAAGGAGAGGAAAGCATTAGGGAAGGAGAAGAAAGGAAGTGAATCCCTGAGGAGAGACCCAGAAGAACAGAAAAGCTGCACAGATATTCCCGTCCAGAACCTACTGCTACAATGTAGATGCATTCCCTCAAGTTCCTGTGCGCATGGAGGCCAGAGGCCAGTCTCGTTGTCATGCCTCAGGAGCCATCCACCTCATTAAGTCAGGATCTCTCACTGGCTTGGGACTTACTGATTAAGCCAGGCTGGCCACCTTCCTGCACTGAGATTATACTGTCCACTACCATGTCCTTTTAAAATGTGGGTTCTAGGAACCAATCTGAGGCCATCATGCTTGTGTGCCAAGCACTTTATTGACTGAGATATCTCCCCTACCCTAGACAAAATGGTTTGAAGGTAAATTGAGCAAGGTCACCTGAGCTTCTCTGAAACCATTATTGTTGGCTTTAAGGATCAGATAATGGCAGCATTGGTTCAAGGCTCAGTGGTACATGGGTGGAGAGATGAGTATTTTTGATATAAGGTTGCTTCTGCTTTCACTAGGGCTATAGCTCTTATAGCGCTTATGAAATTTTTTGTTACTGGACAAACATGCATGAGACTGCCTCCTTTACAGCCTTCTGCCTCTATTTTTATTTAAGTTTGGTATGAATGATTCTATTTTATTTTGACAGCATGCCCTGCATTTGCCATTATCAACAGCCACATAAGTGCCCAGGAGAAGACCAGGAAGGGCAAATGGAACCTTGTTTTATTTTGTATGGAAGCATACACAGTGACAGGAAAGCCAGGCTCACCCTTTGGTAGCTTCCGTCACCTTGGCTGAGGCCTGGCCATAATGAGCATTGACCAATGGAAATTTAGCAAATAGGCTATTTGAGTCTCACTCCCTGGCCACTCCACAGAACCAGTGACTACCCCTCAGGTACGGCCTGGGTCCCCTGTTGGATGACAGAATGCAGACAACTCCCAATCAAGCTTTTCTTCTCAGTCCAGCTTCACAATGAGCTGCTTCTCAGACAGCTGAAAGGTCACTCTAGACCCTCTAGTCCAGCTAGTCTAGGGCGCATAGTCCACCTAGTCCACAGAACTGTGAGGGAGAGCCACTGGATCTGGAGGTGTCTGTTCTATTTTATTTTATTGCTTAGGAAGTGAAGCCTCAGAGAGGTTGAGTAGTTCACATCAATCATCTTCCTTCAACAACACAATTGGGGCTTACGCCAGGACCGTTTCCTGTCTGCTTCCCACCAGTGTCTGACCAGAGTCATCTCTTGCCCCCTTTATCTGAAGAAACTTGGTTTGAAGGCCCAGTCAGGAGCTTGTGTACTGGCACTGGAAGCCACGGATAGAAGAGGCCAGATGGTGCTACTTACAAAGACCATGGTCACGGCCCAGCCTTCACTTTCTGACTCCCCCCCCCGGGGGGGGGGCTTTAAGCTCAGCTGTGTGTTAATATCCTCACTTTTTAAAAATTGTAATGCTCCAGTCACACTCCAAACCAAGTAAATCAGAATCTTCAATGGCTAGACTTGGTCTTTTCAACCCCCCTTGATAATCCCAAGGAACTACTAAGTGTGGCAGTCAGTGTCTTAATCTTCCCTAAACAGGACTGAGGACTATGGAAATGTTGGGCTAGAAAGTCCCTGTGGGTTGTTTCCAAGGGCAGGAGAGTGTGCGGGATGTCCTGAGGAAGGGACTCAATCAGCATGCATATGTGTGCACTACTGTGTGGTTGTTCCCTGCCCTTGGGGACAGCAGAATGATGGGTACAGGGTTGTAGAATTGCATCTTACCCTGACTAACATCAACATCAACATCATAGCTATAGCCTGGGTGTCAGGAGTAGTGTAGCAAAGGAGAGTAAGAAATCACATCCACCTAGGCCAGAGAAGGGGATGCTGGTACAGGGTCTTGCAAGCACATATAGAAGAGCTGTGTTTACCAGAGCAGCTGGGGATGGGTCAGATGGTTGCCCAGACCGAACCAGGAATGTCTGGGCAGAGGCTGGATATTTCTAGTATCCAGCTGGCTTTAGCTGCTGCAGCAGGAAATCACCAGCTGCATGGCTTAAATGACACTTCTGTTTCTTATAGTTCTGATGGCTACAAAATCCAAGGTCAAGATGCTGAATGATTTCCTCCTACTATGGATTCTCTTCTAGCTTGCAAATGGCGCTTCCTTACTACATCCTTTTATGAGTAAGTAAACTGATCTCATCACGGCATCTCCACCTTTATGACCTCAAGGTCAAGGGCAGAGAGGGAACCTGTACCTATAACTTTCAGGAGGTCAAAGGATGTGAGGTCAAAAGTGCAGTGTCAGACCTTCCTTTATTCCCCATACTCTTTCACAGAACATACAACTAAAATCATGGATGTTGGCACAGATGATACGACTGGGACCTGGTGGCTCGGTTTCAGCTGCTGTGTCCCCGTCTCATTTGTGGCAAATGAGCATTTATGGATTCAGTGTGGCAGCCAGACCCTTTGGGCTCTGCCAAGTCTCAGCTGTGTGGTTCCTCATGCATGCGGAACATCCTGGACGTGAATATCTTCTCTCTCTCCTGCTGGCCTCTTTGCCTCTGAATCCCCAGAAAGCTACACTCTTGATAGAGATGTCAAGGGCTGCTGTGACTTTCCAGCTTTGGATGGCTGCTTCAGGTTGAAAGAACAAGTCTCCAGGCTGCCCTTTGCTTTCTACCAACAGCCAGTCCAGGTGCAGGTCCATTGTTCCATCACACAAGCCACCTGCTTGGCTGGGAGCAATCTTGGAAAGGCCTGAGGCTGCAAGAACCTTGGTGTTTCTGCACATTTCAGATGTGTGGAGAGAAGACACAGTGTGACCACAGGGAAGCCAAGGAGCTGGTCCTGCAGGATGAGGGGAAGAGCGTTAAAAGTCAAGTTCGTTACCCAGACATCTTCCTTGCTAGGCAGTGGGATCTATTTACTCTCAGATCGTGAAAGAAATGTCTGAGGCTGCCGCTGTCCTCCGAAGCCATGAACCGCTTCCCTACAGTCACATGCTCCAACTGGCAATCCTGCCCGGCACGATCTGCTCCAGGAAGGTGTCTCCGGGTCCTCTGCCCCCTTCCCTCCCTGTAATTGTTACTGAGTGCCCCACAGGGGCGTAAGAGCAGAGTAGATCTCTCTTAAAGGAATCTTACCTCTGCTTTTTCTCATTGAGAAGTGGGGCAGTCGGGTGTCTTAATTTTCTGTTAATGTAATAAAATACTCATAAAAAGGAAAAAAAGTTCCCTTTGGCTTACAGATACTGTTGATGCAATCCATCATGATGGCGGGAAGGATGGTCACATTGCACTCAAACTGAGGAAGCAGAAAGTAGACCGGAAGTGGAGCTGGGCTATAAAGCTCTGGGGCCCTGTAAGCCTCTTTCTCCAGAGAAGCGAAGCACTTCCTCACAACCTTCCCAAACGGCACCGACAGCTGACCATGTGTTCTAACTGATGGGCCCTTGCAGTATATTTCCCTTCCACAGCCCTGTTTCTTCATTTACATGACAGCGATTAACCAGATGGACCTTAGCCAGACTGGCGTCCTTGTGTGCACCCTTTGCCCTTGGCTCAAATTCTTCCTCTAAACCTAAAGCTCATATCAGTTGCCCAGAGATAGACTCGGGGTAATTGTGACTCTGTCTGTTCTCCTCAGGATAGCCATATCTCCCCTTTTGATGTTACCACTACTCACTTCAGAGACAGGAATGCTGAGCTAGGAATGGGTGTCCCAATCTTGCCTGCCAGGACTCCCCATAGGGTTTTCCCCCTTAAAACTCAGAAACAAACCCAGACAACCTAGAACTTCCAAACATCACCCCTTTAAAATATCCTTTCGTTTTGTTCATAAAACACATGAGCTGCCTTTTGGCCGCGGCAGCCATCTTTCAGTAACTCGGCAAAATGACGAACACCAAGGGAAAGAGGCGTGGCACTCGTTATATATTCTCCAGGCCTTTTAGGAAACATGGAGTTGTTCCTTTGGACACTTACATGCGAATCTATAAGAAGGGTGATATTGTAGACATCAAGGGAATGGGCACTGTTCAAAAAGGAATGCCTCATAAGTGTTATCATGGCAAAACTGGAAGAGTCTACAATGTCACCCAGCATGCTGTGGGCATCATAGTAAACAAGCAAGTTAAGGGCAAGATTCTCGCCAAGAGAATCAATGTGCGGATCGAG
>PVIH01017551.1:0-41427 GCA_004025045.1 Sigmodon hispidus
GAGAGAGAGAGAGAGAGAGAGAGAGAGAGAGAGAGAGAGAGAGAGAGAGAACATGAGCGCTTGAGAATATCCAAGTAAACAAAACCAGAAATGACAAGGGGGACATGAAAACGGACACTGAGAAAATCCAAACAATCATTAGGTCATATTTCAAAAACCTGTACTCCACAAAATTGGACAATCTAAAAGAAATGGACAAATTTTTTGATTAGATACCACATACCAAAATTAAACCGAGATCAGATAAACAATTTAAACAGACCATTAGTTCCTAAGGAATTAGAAGGAGTTACTAAAAATCTCCCAACCAAATAAAGCCCAGGGCCAGATGGTTTCAGCTCAGAGTTCTACCAGAAAATATCTTGGGTTAATTATTTTTTTCTCTTTCTTTATTTTATTATGAATAAAGTCACATTTTCTATCCACGTATATCCTTATTCAAGGTCCCTTCCCCCTCCCCCCCCCAGTCACTCTCTCTTCTCCACATCTCCCCATTTCCTCCCCAGCAAGGGCAGGAGGTCCCAAGGTCCCAATATTGCTCAGTGCTTCATCCACTCCTGGCAGATACAAGTTCCTCACCACAACATCAAGACTGAGTCAGGTGTTCCTCTAGCGGGAGTGGGATTCAAGGTGTCAGTCTAAGGTATTTCAGATGCCAAGCTGTTCAGTGGTTGTATTTGCAGCTTGGACATGCTTTGCTTTTTGCTCTTTTGTTTAGAGTCCACTAATGAGTGAGTACATACTCTGCTTATCTTTCTGGGTTTGTAATACCTTGCTAAGGAGGATATTCTCCAAATCCATCCATTTGCCTGCGAATTTTAGGATATCACTTTTTCTTACTGCTGAGTAGTACTCCATTGTGTAGATGTAAAATGGTTTGTTAATCCATTCTTCAGTTGAGGGGCAGCTAGGTCGTTTCCAGCTTCTTGCTATTATGAATAATGCTGCTGTGAACATAGTTGAGCTAATGCCTTTGGAGTGTGACTGTGCATCTTTAGGGTGTACACCCAGAAGTGGTATTGCTGGATCCTTGGGGAGATTGATTCCAAGTTTTCTGAAAAACCACCATACTGCATTCCAGAGTGGTTGAACAAGCTTACACTCACACTAGCAATGGAGGAGTGTTCCCCTTGCTCGACAACCTCTCCAGCATAGGCTGTCCTCTGTGTCTTTTATCTTAGTCAATTAGACAGGTGTCAAGTGATATCTCAAAGTTGTTTTGATTTGTATTTCTCTGATGGCTAAAGAAGTTGAGCACTTTTTCAAGTGCCTTTCAACCATTCATAATTCTTCTGCTGAGGATTCCCTTTTTAGCTCTGAACCCCATTTTTTGATAGGGTTATTCAAGGTTTTGGGCTCTAAATTCTTGAGCTCTTTATATACCTTAGAGATCAGTCCTCTATCACTTGTAGGGTTGGTGAAAATCTTTTCCCATTCTGTAGGCTGTCGTTTTGTCCTATTGACAGTGTCCCTGGCTTTGCAGAAGCTTCCCAGCTTCAGGAGATCCCACTTATTGATTGTTGTTCTTACTGCCTGTGCCACTGGTGTTATATTAGGAAGTGGTCACCTGTGCCAATTCGTTGGAGGGTATTTTCCACTTTCTTTTCTATCAAGTTCAGAGTGGCTGGCTTTATGTTGAGATCTTTGATCCACTTGGATTTGAGTTTTCTGCAGGGTGTCAGGCTTGAATCTATTTGCATTTTTCTACAAACTACCAACCAGCTATGACAACACCATTTGTTAAATATACTGTCTTTTTTCCATTTAATATTTTGGGACTCTTTGTCGAAGGTGAGGTGTTCATAGGTTTTTGGGTTAATGCCTGGATCCTCAATTCAATTCCATTGATCCACAAGTCTGTTTTATGCCAATACCTGGTTGTTTTTATTACTGTAGTTCTATAGTATAACTTGAAATCTGGGATGGTGATAACTCCTGGTTCTTCTGTTGAGAAAAACTGTTTTGGCAATCCTGGCTTTCCTATTATTCCAAATAAATTTGAATATTGTTTTTTCATGCTCCATAAAATATTGTGTTGGGATTTTGATGGGCAGTGCATTGAATCTGTAGATTGGTTTTGGTAGAATTGTCATTTTTACTATGTTGATCCTACCTATCCAGGAACATGGGAGATCTTTCCATTTTCTGATATCTTCTTCAATTTCTTTCTTCAGTGACTTAAAATTTTTGTCAAATAGATCTGTTACTTCTTTGGTTATAGTTACTCCAAAGAATTTAATGCTACTTGCATCTATTATAAAGGGTGATGCTTCCCTTATTTCTTTTTGAGCCCTTTTGTCTTTAGTGTATAGAAGGGCTACTGATTTCTTCGAGTTAATCTTGTATCCTGCTACATTACTGAAGGTGTTTGTCAGCTGTAGAAGTTCCCTGGTAGAATTTTGTGGGTCACTTATGTATATAATCTTATCATCTGCAAATAGTGATAGTTTCACTTCTTCTTTTCCAATTTGTATCCACTTAATCTACTTTCATTCTCTTATTGCTTTAGCTAAAACTTCAAGAATTATATTGAATAGATAAAGGGAGAGAGGACATCCTTGTCTAGTTCCTGATTTTAGTTGGATTGCATTGAGTCTTTCTCCATTAAGTTTGATGTTGGCTGTCAGCTTCTTGTAAATTGCTTTTATTATATTGAAATATTATCCCTGTATTCCTGATCTCTCCATAGCATTTATCATGAAGGAGTGTTAGATTTTGTCAAAGGCTTTTTCAGCATCTAAGGATATGATCATATGGGTTTTTTTCCTTTAGTTTGTTTATATGATGGATGACGTTTACGGTTTTTCATATGTTGAACCATTCCTGCATTTCTGGGATGAAGCCTACTTGGTCATGGTGCATGATATTTTTTATATATTGTTGTATACAGTTTGCCAAAATTTTGTTGAGAATTCAACAATATTCATGTTGGAGATTGGTCTGTAATTCTCCTTCTTTGTTGTGTCATTGAGTGGCCTGGGTATTAGGGCAATTGTGGCCTCATAAAAGGAATTTGGCTATGTTCCTTCAGGTTCTACTGTGTGAAATAGTTTGAGGAGCAATGTTAATAATTCTTCTTTGAATATCTGGTAGAATTCTGCACTAAAACCATCTGCACCTGGGCTTTTTTTACTTGGAAGGCTTTTAATGACAGCTTCAATTTCCTTAAGGATTATAGATCTGTTTAGGTAATTAATCTGGTCTTCATTTAATTTTGGTAAATGGTACCTGTCCAAAAACTTGTCCATTTCTTCTAGGTTTTCCATTTTTGTGAAATATAGATTTTCAAAGTATGATCTGATAATTATCTGGATTTCCTGGGTGTCTGTTCTTATGTCCCCCTTTTCATTTCTGATTTTGTTGATTTGGATACTCTTTCTTGCTTTTTGATTAGTTTGGATAAGGACTTATTTGTCTTGTTGACTTTCTCAAAGAACCAACTCTTTGATTCATTGATTCTTTGTATTGTTCTTTTTGTTTCAATTGTATTGATTTCATCTCTAAGTTTGATTATTCCCTGCCATCTACTCCTTCTAGGTGAATTTGCTTCTAATTGTTCTAAGGCTTTCAGATGTGCTGTTAGTTCTCTAGTGTGGGATTTCTCTAGGCTTTTCCATATAGGCATCTAGTGGTTTGAATTTTCCTCTTGAGACTGTTTTCATTGTGTCCCACAAGTTTGGGTACATTGTGGATTCATTTTCATTTAATTATAGGAACACTTTGATTTCTTCCTTAATTTCTTCCTTGACCCAGAAGTGGTTCAGCTGAGTGATATTTAGTTTCCATGAGTTGGTTATGTAGGCTTTCTGTGATTTTTGATGTTGTTGAACTCTAACTTTAGGCCCTGGTGGTCCAATATGATACAAGGGATTATTTTCATGTTTTTGTATCTGTTGATATTTCCTTTATGACCAATTATGTGGTCAATTTTAGAGAAAGTTCCATGAGGAGTTGAGAAATATGTATATTCCTTTGCATTTGGGTAGAAGCTTTTATAAATATCTATTAAATACATTTGCATCATAACCTCTGTTAGACTTCTTATTTCTCTGTTGAGTCTCTGTTTGGTTGACCTATCCAGGGTTGAAAGTGGGGTATTGAAGTCTCCCACTATTAGGGTGTAAGAATTGATTTGGGATTTGAGCTTCAGCAGTGTTTCTTTTACATAGGTAGGTGCCCTTATATGAGGGGCATAAATATTCAGGATTGAAATCTCCACTTGACCAATTTTTCCTGTGATGAATAAGTAATGACCAACTTGGTCCCTTTTAATTGCTTTTAGCTTAAAGTCTACTTTGTTAGATATTAGGATGGCAACTCCAGCTTGTTTCTTAGGGCCATTTGATTGGAAAATATTTTCCCAACCCTTTACTCTGAGCCTGTGTCTGTCTTTGTGGTTGAGGTGTGTTTCTTGTATGCAACAGAAGGATGGCTTCTGTTTTTGTATCCATCTTGTTAGAGTGTGTCTTTTTATAGGTGAGTTGAGTCCATTGATATTACGGGATATTAGTGACCACTGATTGATATTTCCTGCTATTTTGGTGGTAGCTTGTATGTATTTCCTTTCTCTGGGCTATTCTTCTGTGGGAATTATTGTTTGTTTGTGGTTTCATGGGTGTATCTGGGATCCTTAGGTTGGAGTTTTCTCTCTAATGCTTTCTGGAGGGCCAGATTGGTAGATAGGTATTGTTTCAGTCTGACTTTGTCATGAAATATCTTGTTTACTCCAACTGTGGTGATTGATAATTTTGCAGAGTATAGTATTCTAGCTTAGCAGCCATGCTCTTTTAGTGTCTGTATAACTTCTCACCAAGCCCTTCTAGCTTTCATCGTTTCCATTGAATAGTCAGGTGTTATTCTGATAGGTCTGCCTTTATAAGTAAGTTGGCCCTTTTCTTTTGCAGCTCTTAAAATTTTTCTTTGTTCTGTATGTTTCATGGCTTGATTATTATGTGGCAAGAGGAATTTTTTGAGGGATCATATCTATTTGGTGTTCTGTAAGCTTCTTGTCTCTTTATAGGCATTTCCTTTGTAAAGTTAGGAAAGTTTTCTTCTATTATTTTATTGAATACATTATCTGTGCCTTTGAGCTGGTATTCTTCTCCTTTTTCTATTCCTAGTATTCTCAAATTAGGTCTTTTCATGGTGTCCTAGATTTCCTGAACATTTTGTGCTATGGCTTTTTTGATTTTAGTATTTTCTTTGACTGATGTATCTATTTCCACTATTGAGTCTTCACTTCAGAGATTCTCTCTTCCATTGGATTCTGTTGGTTATGCTTCTATCTGTAGTCCCAGCTATTTTCTTCAGATTTTCTTTTTCCATCTCTGCCTCACTTTGTGCCTTTTTATTGTTTCTATTTCAGTTTTTAGTTCCTGGAACATTGCTTTCATTTTTTGGTTTTACCTTTTCTTGGTTTTCTTTCGAGAATTTGTTCATCTCTTCCAATTTTTTTGTTTGTATTTTCCTCTATTCCATTAAGGGAATTTTTTATATCTTCTTTGAAGTCTTCAATAATCTTCATAAAGATGTTTTTGGTGTTGTTTCCTTCTGTTTCCTCTTCATTGCTCTTTTCAGGTCTTGTAGTTGTAGAACCACCAGTTTCTTCTGGAGTTGCTTTGTTGTTCTTTATATTATTATATGTATTTTTGCACTGGCGTCTGCCCGTGGCTTCAGTGGTTGGTTCAGGATTAGGCCGCTCCTATTCAGTTGTGGCAAGAGGGCTTGTGTGTCTCCTGTCTCCTTTGAGCAAGTGGTCTGCTTGATCTCGGACTCTGCTCTGGACAGGGGTCTTAATTTCAAAGCCTCAGTCCTTCTCTGATGATGCAATTTGTCCTGGAGGCATGGCTGGCCGTGCATTGTCCCCTCTTTCAGGTGTGTCTGGAGGAGCCCCTCACAGCCAAACCCTCGTCCTGTCTGCTAAGGAGAGTCTGGGATCAGGCTCTACAGATTGATCTTGGGTTACTTCTAACTAGCAAGTCAAAGCCCTGCATGACAAAAACATTAAGTCTTTGAAGAAAAAAATTGGAGAAGATATCAGAAGACGAAAAGATCTATCTCCCATGCTCATGGATAGGTAAGATCAACATAGTAAAAGTGGACATCCTACCAAAAGCAATCTACAGTTCAGTGCAATCCCCATCAAAATTCCAGTAGAATTCTTTACTGACCATGAAAGAACAATACTGAACTTCATATGAAAAAAAACCCAGGATAGCTAAAACAATTCTGTATAATAAAAGAACTTCTGGGCATAATGCCATCCCTGATCTCAAGCTCTACAACAAAGATATAGTAAAAAAAAAAAAAAACCAAGCACACAAACATGGTACTGGTATAAAAACAGACACACATGATCAATGAAATAAAATCAAAGACTCAGGTGTAGAGGTGTAGAGCCATACACTTATGGAAATTTGATTTTTGAGAAAAAATCAAAATTACACAATGGGGAACAGAAACTACCTTCAACAAATGGTGCTGTCATAACTGGATATCAGCATGTAGAAGAATAGAAATAGATCCATATCTATCACCCTGCATAATATTCTACTCCAAGTGGATCAAAGACCTCAACATAAATCCAGTTATACTGAACCTGACAGAAGAGAAAGTGGTGAATAGCCTTGAATGCATTGGCACAAGAGACTACTTCCTGAATAAACCAGTAGTACAGACACTAAGAACAATTAATAAATGGTACCTCATGAAACTAAAAGTGTTCTGTAAGGTAAAGGACACTTTCAATAGGGCAAAACAGCAACATAAAGAATGGGAAAAGATCTTCATCAACCCTACATCTAAAGAGAGCTGATCTTCAAAATATATAAAGAACTAAGAAACTAGACATAAAAAAACCAAATAACCCAATTTAAAAATGGGGTATAGACCTAAACAGCAAAAGAATTCTCAGCAAAAGAATCTCAAATAGGAGAGCATCACTTAAAGAAATATTCATCATCCTTAGCCAACAGGAAAATGCAAATCAAAATTACTCTGAGATTCCATTATCTTACATTGTCAGAATGGCTAAGATAAAAAACACAAATGACAGCTCATGCTGGAGATGATTTGGAGCAAGCGGAACACTCCTGCATTGTTAGTGGGAGTGCAAACTTGTACAGCCACTTTGGAAACCAGTATGGTGGTTTCTCAGGAAATTGGGAATCAATCTACCTCAAGACCCAGCAGTACAAATCTTGGGCACACACCCAAAGCATGCTCCACCATACTACAAAAATGCTTACTCAACTCTGCTTGTATTTATTCGTAATAGCCAGAATCTGAAAACAACCCAGATGCCCCTCAACTGAGGAATGGATAAAGAAAATATTGTACATTTATACAATGGAGAATCATTCAACCGTTAAAAACAATGACATCAGGAAATTTGAAGACAAATGAATGGAATTAGAAAAAATCATGCTGGATGAGGTAACTCAGACCCAGAAAGACAAACATGATATGTACTCTTAAGTGAGTATTAGTTATAAAGAAAAGGATGACCATGCCACAATCCACAGACTCAAAGAGGCTAGGTAACAAGAAGGGCCCAAGGGAAGATGCATGGATCTCCCTGGGAAAAGGAAATAGAAGAGATCTCCTGGACAGATTGTGGACAGGTGGGGATGGGAACTTGAGGAATCAATTTGGAGGGTGGACAGAGGAGGAGAGTGTTGAGAGAGATGGCTAGAGATGAAGGGGCTTCATAGAGCTGGTTAGAAGCCTCGTACAAGGGAAAGTCTCATGAGTCTATAAAAAAGATCCCAGCTAAGATCCAGTGATGGGATTGGTAACTACCCTGGTTGTCATCAGAGACCTTCGTTCAGTGACTGATGGAGTCAGATTCAGAGACCCATGGCCAAACATTGGCCTTAGCTAGGGAAATTCTGCTGAGGAGAAGGAGAAAGGATTGTAGGAGCCATGTGTGTGTGTTAGGGGGGAGGTCAGGAACGTCACAGGAAAACCCACAAAAAAAGGTTAGTCTGTCTCAGAGTCTGAACAACCAAGTAGCCTGCATGGGACCAAACTAGACCTTCTGCATATATGCAACAGTGTGTAGCTTGGTGAATTTGTGAGGTTCCTGGCAATGGAGCAGGGTTGTCCCTGAAGCTTTGCCTGATTCTTGGGAACCTGTTCCTCATGCTGGATTGCCTTGACAAGCCTGAATACAGGGGGACATGCTTGGTCTTTAGGCAGCTTGATATGCCATGCTTTACTGATGGCAATGGAGTCCTGCCCCTTTCTGGGCAAACACAGAAGAAGGGTGAATGGAGGAGCAGGAGGAGGTACAGCAAAGAGTGGGAGGTGAAAAGATAGGGGAGGCTGCGGTTTAGATGTAAACAAACAAACAAACAAACAAATAAATAAATAAATGGTTGTTAAGCTAGAATGGTTTGACAGGAACTGCCCCTGAGGTTGTAATCTTTTTGTTTTTTTCAGGGTGGCAAATGTTGTGACTGTTTAGCAAGCTGAACAAGAAAGCAAACTACCCGAGGAGGAGGGGCAGCAAGTTGAGGTGGAACTCAAGTGTTCTAATCAAAATCTTGTATAGAAGTTACCTAAGTACTGGCGAATATTTTTGTTAGCTTTATAAAATCTCAATATTCAATGCCTTGTGTAAATTGATGCTTCATTTGAATGACATTAAGGCTCATAGCTTCTGGGGTAGGGAAAGAGCTTGAAAAGAGTGGTCAGTCTCTCCAAGCTTTGCAGTATACTCACAATTAGCTGGGCATAGTAGTACATACTTTCAATCCCAGTGCTTGGGAGGCAGAGGAAGGCATACCTCTATTAATTGGAGGTCTACTTAGAGACCTGGTCTACTTAGAGAATTCCAGGCAAGCCAGAGTTATATAGTAAGACTGTCTCAACAAAACAAAAAAATAAGAAACTTAATTTTCAAGATCTCCTTGTTGAAAATCAAGAAGAGACTCCTCCTTTCTTCCTTTGTTCCTTAAGTGTAAACAGTTGACTCTCTATCTAAACTCCAGGTTCTAAGGGGTCTGGGTTTTCAGAGTCTAACAACTACAAACCAAAACTACTATTTTAAAATGTATTTCTGCTAAATATGTATGGATTTTTTTCCTTATTATTCTCTAAACAATAGAACCTGACTGAGGTGGTAACATCTTTCTGTATGCTTTGATTATCATTCTTTAAATAAATGAATTGTTTTGGCCATAGCAGGTCCACAGCAGGCACCTTAAACCATTCCTGAAGTCTCACAGAAGACTCCGTATAAGCAACAAGTTACATATGATCAATTTAAGGTTTCTGTTAATATTGAACAAAAGGGAACAGAGTCAAAGACGGTTTCTTGGTAGCAGCATTTTCTGGGAGTGTTCTGTATGCTGGCAGTGAGCAGAGAGGTAGCCCCTTTAGGACTTCTTCCTGACTGAGCTTTATCAGCAAAAACTGTAGCTCTTTAAGAAACCCTGCTGCCAAACACTTAAGTGGAATGAGCCTCAGGCAGTAGTATCAATATCGCTCTACTTCATCCTAAGATTCCCCGGAAGTTGGGGTGGTAAAAGGTTTTACAATATTTAATAATGTTTCCCAGAATTGGAAAGGTAAGCATGGCTCTGGCACCTCCGCCATGTTAAAAAGCTGCCAAAAAAAGTGGAGTCAGCCGTCAAAGCAGTGCTAGCATTTTAAAAGCTTTGCTGGTTGGAAAATTATTTATAGATACACAATAAAACAGATCCAGATGGAGAAAACCTCTCAATGGGTTAAAAGATGTCTCAAAAAGAATATGTAGACTGAGAGAGAAAAGGGTACAGAAAGCCCTTAAAAAAGAAAAATAGAGGAATAAAAATATAAAAAGCCACATAAAGATGGCAAATATACAGAGTCTGGATTATGGTTATTATTGTGTTTTCTTGTAATTTTTAACTGTTAATGAGCTAACTGCAGAAAGACAATTGATTGCAAAGGCTACTAAGTTAATCAAACATATTCTAAAGGTATTTCGACTTTGAAATTTATGTCTAAGGAGATGCTGCTTTGGAAAAGAGTTTCTGCTTTTGTTTCCACAGAAGATGAGAACCTGTGGATTGCTTCCAAGCTATTATGGTTTGGTCAGCCAAGACTGCCTGAAAAAAATCTTTGATGGGAAGAGATGGCCACATCAGCTTCTAGGCTACAAACTAAGATGATCCAACCTTAGGACCCTCATAAGATTGCTAGTGCCCCTTATTCAGTACAACCTAGCAATGGAAAACTATGTCCAAATTCCCAAAATATTGTTTATAAACATTTGTTTTCATTATAAATGGTTAATGGTCATAGCCAATCTCTTTCTAAAAATGGCAGGGGAGAGAATATGATATAGGAATGATTTAAAAAGACAGATGGATTTTGGGTTATTGATACAAAGTTAAGGTCAATTTTGTTGTGCTATATGTATTTTTATACTCTTGTTTAAGGTATGATGTTTATGTAATTCATTTAAAATCATAATGCATAATTAAGAAATGCAGATTAATAGTCATCTGTGATAACCAAACTTATAGTCATATTAGTTAGGCTTCTGTAGGTATATAAAGATATATTTCAATTAGATAGGTAATCTTCATATACTTCACAGACCTATAGAATATGACATTTAAAATATTTTAAGAACTTAGACTTTTCTGCACAGTAAGACAGGTCAGCTCCTACCAGCAGCAATTTACTTCAAGAGAATGGGCATCAAAGTAATTTCATGTGGATTTTACTTTGTTTGTGGCAACAGTTAGGCACTGGACAAGAAACTGTTCTCATATTGACTGCTTGACAATGCTGTATAAACTGAACATGCAGGACCCATAGCAAAGTGACTTCTGAACTTTGGCAGAACAAGCCGAGATGGTTCCTCAAGTTCCTGCTTCACAGAGAAAACTGCCAGGCATCCTTCAGGACACAAGGAGAAGGAACTGATGAACTATGCCAGATTTCTTGCATCACTGAAAGGTATGACAGAGACTCTCGGCCTGTAAGCTGAAGATGGATGCCCCAAAGTTATAAAGGAACTTTGAGTGACTGTCCAGGTAGACAAGTGTCATCTCTGTCATTTCTAGATTTTGGAAGTTGCTTGCACTTCCTATTTACTTAGGTAACATTATGTCTTTCTGTGGACTTTGATGTAACTGAAGATTAAATAGTTATAATTAGTTTTCTTTAGTTATTATAAACTATATATTAGATATAAAACTTTAAACTAACAAGGATAAGGTAGATGATAGAATATTTTCTTTAATTTTGTTAATTACAAATAGACTAAATATTGTAACTTTAATTCTTGCTTGATAGCTGTTTTGTTATATGTAATTTTGCTATATTAAAATTTAAACCTTCATTTTTGATTAGACAGAAAAGAGGAAGTGAGGTGGGAATGTCTTTCTGTATGCTATGAATATCATTCTTTACATAAAGGAACTGTTTTGTTCATGGTGGGCACTGTAGGTAGGTGTGGAAATCAGAGTACAGGTAAAAGGAGGGTGGAATTGAGAAAGAGAGAGAGAGAGAGAGAGAGAGAGAGAGAGAGAGAGAGAGAGAGAGAGATTCTCGATCCAGCCACCAAAGAATCAGCATATAAGAAACACAGGTGAGCCACGGGCCATGGCCACATAGCAAGATAAATTAATGGTAATTGGTTGAATTAAGATGAAAGAGCTAGACAGCAATGTGTCTGAGACATAGGTCAAGTAGGATGAAATTAATATAAGTGTCTGAGTCATTTTTTGGGGGGAAGCAGTCGCAGGCAGGTCTGGACCTCAGGTCTGATGGGCTAGAAACCTCCAGCTACACCTGACAACTGTGTAAATAGCATGCACATTTTATTATATAGCATTTGTAATCTAATGGTCAACTACACTATATAGGAAGATTACTGTGCTATTTATTTATTTATTGAGGCTGAAGATCTTGCATGCCAGACAAATGCCAAATCTACTCTGCTTGTGTCTGTATTAGCTCTGTGCCTTGACCTCCAAAATCCCTTGACCTCTCTCTGCTGCGTTGAAGTCTCTAACGCCTTTACAGCCATTATTTAACCTACACACACTCATCCGTACTGTATTATGTGTAACGTGTGATTCCAAAGTTATTATTAGCAATTACAATTGGAATTTAAAAAAAAAAAAACTGTTTACCAATGGTGAACTATTAAGGGAAATTGTGACTACTTGGCAAATTGTAGCGAAAGATACCGATGCAGCTTGTTAATTTATTGTATTCAGTAAATCTGTCATTGTGTAAAGATTCATACATTTCTAGCATGATGCACTGAGGACACACTGGAAAAGGTTAAACATAAAGTTGACTTTTGGCATGCGATTTCATTTTAAGAGATACTACCATAAATGGTGTAAATTAAGACATTTAAAATACAAGGAGAAAATATAACCAACAAGTACTTTAAGTTAAAATTCACATTACTTCGGAAATTTTTTTTTTAAATTGTGGATTAAAGCCTGAAGTGAGTGCCATCTTTTTAAGAGGACACTTTCTGCCGTGCACTATTTCTTTGGGACCACCAGGTGGCGCCCGGCGCTGGCGGCGCGCTCTAGCCTCATTCCCGCGTTTCCGAAGAACACGACGGAGTCCTGGGAGCGCGCACGTCCCGGAGCCCGCGCCAGTGCATCACGGTGGCCGCGCACGCTGGACGGCCGCGGTTGGCGTGGCACGTGGCGGGGTTCTGAGGTGCAGGACCCATGTGGAAGCTGCTCCCGGCCGCTCCTGCGGCTCCTGGTAGGCGCGGAAGGGCGGCGGTGGGGAGCCCTTCCCGGGAGCAGCTGTGGGGAGCGTGGGCGGGAGCCGCGGCGCAGACTTCCGGTCTGTCCTGCTCTCTTTCCGGTGTTGCTGGGGCTTTAGAGATTCGCATTAACCCCGCTGGGTGTCGCGAGCCGCGCCGTGAGCCCCCTGTAAGTCCGGAGGTGAAGTGTGCGTACCCAGGCTGGACCGGCTTCTGCTCGGCTGCAAACCGTAGGGCAGCATTGAAGCCCTTCAGGGAAACAAGGGTGGGGACTGAAGACCCAGACGGCAGTATGCTTGTGAAGAGTCACATGACACCACAGGAACACTTGAAAGTTTTTCATCATTTCCCCCCATACTGTCAGCAAATGGGGAAAAGGCTCCCTCACCCACGCATTTTTACTTAGGGAAAAGGTTATCGCGAGCTAAGTGGTTGTCGCCTTAATGTAGTCATTAATTGATGTAAGGTTAAGCACTTGCCTGTGGTTGGATCTTGCACTCAGGGAAGTTAGTGAGGGGGCATTTTTTCTAACAGTATAAAGGGAAATGCAAAGTCAGATTAGCCCTGTGGGTTGGCGCACCACAAAGGTAGAACACAAATTTATGCTGCTGAGCAAGTAGGACCCTGAGCCTAGCTGGCTCTATCGGTTTCTGTGAGATAGCAAGGTAGCAGAAGTTTTCTCTATGTAGTGAACAGGCGTGTAATCCCACATTTGGGAGGTGGAGGAAGGAGGATCAGGAGCTAAAGTTTATCCTCAGTTACATATTTAGAGATCCTGTCTCAAAACAGATAAACAACCAGCCAAATTCAAGTTTGAGTAAGGATTCGTGAGTTGTCACCTTGAACTGGTAGAGCTTCAGGGAGCTCCACACAACACCCTGGTCAAGCAATAATTTATACATAGATAAAATGGATATAACTTAGAAAAACACCTTCATTGAATTTTACCTCCGTGATAGCCATACTTGGGCCATGTAAGGAGACATTTACAGTCTAAGGATGCCATCTGGTCCATTGATAGTCTGACTGGCTGATACCTGGCTATCTTGTTAGAAAAATGTACTCTTAGGCTATATAGTTCTGGATCCACCCAGGCAGCCTTAACCCCTTATTAACAGATGATAGAATAAATATGCTTCTAGAGTCATTGGCAGATATGCATCTCAGCATCAGATGGACGTTGAAGGATTAGTTTTCAAATTAGTTGGTCACCTTTGTGTTGCATCATAAACTAACAGAACATTTTCTTTCCTTGAACTGCCCAGGTTAATCTCTGGTAAAAATAAGTGTAATGGTGCCTGCCTGTAGTCCCAATTCCTTTGAAGCTAAGGCTGGTACTGAGTTTGAGGACAGCCTTGACAGCATAGTGAAACTTCCTCTCAAAAATGAAATAAACAAACCCAAATCTCATTGGCAAGATATAATTCAGGCTGTATTTATATAACCTTATGTGTCTTTCAGTGATGCTTTATTAGAAAAAAAACACATTGGGGCTAGAGACATGGCTCAGCAGTTAAGACCAATTTTTGCTCTTGCAAAGAACCCAGGTTCAGTTTCCAGCATTCATATAGTGGCTCAGGACCATCTATATCTCCAATTCCTGGTTATCTGATGTCCTCTTATGATTTACAGGAGCAGTAAACATATATGTGATTGGAAAGGGTATGAGTTCCTTGTGCAAAGACAGATCATGACTAGGGAAAACAGGGAAGTTAAACACACATGTAGTCAGAAGTTTCTGACCTAGCCTAGACCCAAGGTCCAGACTCACAGTGCCGCAGCTGCTTAACCCCAAATAATTACACAAAGGCTTATATTAATTACAAACTTTTTGACCTGTGACTCAGGCTCATTACCAACCTGCTCTTAAAACTTAACCCACTTTCAATTCTCTGTGTACTGCCATGTGGTTCATGACTTACCTGTACTTTTACATCTTGCTTCTGGGGCAGCTGGATTGCATCTCCTTGACTCTACCCTCCTCCTTTATCTCCACTTGGATTTCCCCCATGCCTCCAGGCTGCCTCGTCATAGGACAAAACATCCACTTTATTAACCATTGGTATTCACAACATACAGAAAGGCATCCCGCGTCACACACAGGCTTCTCTCTTCAAAGGAAGGAGATGTTTGCCTCTTGTCCACTTGGAATGCTGAGAAAGGATAAAGGATACCATTCACTGCCTGCTGATCTTTTGCTCTCTGGGGACCAGGCTTCACTTGAATCCACTAGAATATTATGTTTATTTATCCCAGAATTTTCCCCCTAGATGTTAAATATTGCTTCCCAGTCCATAAAACCCATCCTTATGAGGAATGTCACATGTGCTTTACAACAGCCTAATTAACATTGTTACCTTAGGGCCAGGCCAATCCCAACTCCTGAGAGCATTATATTTACCTCAGTTATTCTCTCTAGCCTTACCTTGAACACTCTTGTTAGCAGAACCCATCTTTATGGAAGAAGCCATATATGTCAACATATCTTAAGCTTTGTTTTACTCATGGGACTAAATTTCCATCAGGAAACTTTTTTCCAAAATGGTACTGTACTTAAATATAGCTAAAATAAACTGCTGGGTGTCAGTTGAACCAACACTGGCTGGCTAAGTCAGGTGAACAAAGTTTTTATTCTTGGCTCTCTGAATTGTGCTGCTGCCTGTGGAAGAGCTTTCAGGGACCCCCTCATACATGATTTACATGCATACAAATAAGCAAAACACATGGAATAAATCCAGCAAAAAAAATTTTTAAGGAGAAGAAAAACAATTTGATGTGTATGTGTGTATATATGTATATATACACACACAAATTATGTCAAGTTGCTTAGCATATAAATAGCAGGTGTGTGGTTTATTTGTAATACCTATACAGTGTGTCCTCTAACATGAAATATATGTATGTGTGTAATATGTGTATTTTAAATGTATTTACTGTTGTTTTCTTTTAGGAGAACCATACAGACTTTTGGCTGGCATAGAGTATGTTGTTGGAAGGAAAAACTGTGCCATTCTAATAGAAAATGATCAGTCAATCAGTCGAAACCATGCCGTGTTAACAGCAAACTTTTCTGTAACCAACTTGGTATGCTGCTGAATTTATTTTATTACTTTACATTTTGTCTAATCTGTCTAAAACTAAAAACAACACAAGGACCTATGCATAATTAGCAGTGATTCTGGTGTTTATTTTGAAATAGGAAGCTTCTATTTGAATGGTTTACTTTTTTTGTGTGTGATTTTGAAATCCAGAGAAAGTATTAGATCTGTGGCCCATGCCATACATCACGGAACACTTAATGAGAGGCAGCTCCTTCCTGACTGCCAGGATGCAAACAGAGCAAAGAGTGGAATCTGAGCACTCATTCCAGGGCACCCTTAAACAGATCTAACTTATTTCTCTAGCCCCATAGGCTGACAACAAAGCCTTTAGCACATGGGTCTTTGGAAGTTTACTGATAAGTTTGTGTGTATCAGTCATGTGTCAATTCTGGGAACACAACAGTGAACTACCTTTATGACCCATGGTCTTGAAGGACTCTTTATGTGGTTCTGTGGACACTGACATTTTCAGGGTAGGGATGGATATATTTTACTAGGGAAAATAACTTGCTTGTGCTATTCAACTCCTGTGAATGCTCTGGGCGTGTTTTATCAAAACCATGGAGATAGAAGTGAGTTTATTTAGCTGCCGGTGCTTATGTTAGTTCTTGGAGCATAAGAAAAGCCACTGTTTTGTGTAGGCTGCCTATATGTAAATGTTGGATGCTCAGAGAAATTCATGTTTTAAGTCTGTTCTTTAGGAAGAGAGAAAATGTTTATTATTAAAATTCCTCTAGAAAACAACATAAAATACTTATATTCAATCAGAAACTCTAGCTTTTAACCTTGTATTCTCATTGGGTTAGTTTTTCAAGGTGTAATTTTGATGTCATAAAAAATGTATGAGAGGAACCACCTGGTATGTTAAACACTAAACAGACTGTGACAGACAAACAAAGCCTCGGAAGACTATATTGAATCGTTACGGAAGTCTACAGTCTTAGTAATTCTTGACTTTAAGGAATGACCATAGGGGAAAATATGAATTGCTAGTTGAGTGCTCATTCTCTGAAGGCAGCGTAGTCATCTGCTTAGTTTTTGCTTACTCGGAAAATTACTAATCTTGTGAAGTTTGCCCTGTAATTGCTAAGTGGTTAAAGTCTTTAAACTATTTGTTGAGTTTTTTTTTTTTTCCCCCAGAGTCAAACAGATGAAATCCCTATATTAACAATAAAAGATAATTCTAAGTATGGAACCTTTGTTAATGAGGAAAAAATGCAGAATGGCCTTCCTTACACTTTGAAGACAGGAGATAGAGTTACCTTTGGAGTGTTTGAAAGTAAATTCAGGTAAGAAGTTTCAAAATTGGCGTAAAAGCCATAGCTTTATTTGAAATTCTAGGAGAGATTTATGGTTGATGAATTGAAACTTCCGTAACTGGATAAGTTGATGTGGGCCCAGAGAATTGGAAGGGTATGTCAGTTGAGTCCTCATAGGTAACTTTTGGTCATTGCTTTTTCTTCATTAAGACTCAAGACATAAGAAGTGATCAATTCTTAGGAAAAATACATTAAAATTCAAATGACTGATATTTTAAAATCTTGTATGTCCCCAGAACTACGATTTAACTTTATGTGACTTCTTGTCCTTTACAGAGTGGAATACGAGCCTCTGGTTGTTTGTTCTTCTTGCTTAGACGTCCCTGGGAAAACCGTTTTAAATCAAGCTATACTACAGCTTGGGGGACTTACTGCGAACAACTGGACAGAAGAATGTACTCACCTTGTCATGTCGTCAGTTAAAGTCACCATTAAAGTAGGTGGGATGTCTTTGTTGAGGTCAGGTCCTCTCAGCTGAAGCTCGAGAACCTAATACACACAGGCGTTCACAGTGGCTTACCCTGAAACTGTCAAAATGACCACCTCATAATTCGTATTTAGGCTCGAATGGCTCTCTACTGTTTATTGCAAAAGCACACTGAATCATATTTCAGATTTTAATTTGGCATTTTGAAAAGGTTTTATATATAATCCTTTGCTGTGAAATGCAGCTGATTGCGTAGATCACATTGCAGTCTAAAACAGAGACTAGAATTAAAGTGCCTGCTACTTTTGAAGATTAGTGTCTTACATCCCCTCTGTCACGGCCCTTTCTCCTATCCTTACACTATCTTACGGCTCACACTCCTGTTTCATATGGAATGTTTTCACAAAGAATTGAGAGTTTCTATAATTCGATATTACTGTAGTGAGTCTTGTAGCGGGAATTTAGTTTACCCAGATAAGTCCTTGTAATGTCAAAAAATTAGATCCCAATAGCTGTGGCCAGCTTCTCAGAGACCCGACCCCAAAGTAATTCGCTCTCCTGACTCTGTGTGCTCAGGAAAGAAGCGCCCAGCTCCATCCGTCTACGCACCTCTGACTCAGTCCCTTTTCGCCTAAAATCACCTTCATAGCCATAAGTGTTTTTATAGCTTATAAATATTAATTGATAATATTAAAAACCGATTATGGTAGATAGACAATAGAGTCTCACTAGCCTCTCGTTACAACAGTGACTGAGAGTTTTTTCAATCTGAGTGCTTATTAGTGGTTTATGTTTTACACCTGAGCTCTGATCCCATACTGACTTCTGCTTTAGATCGTGTCTTGTTTACATGTTTAGAACTTTGAAAGCAAACAGTATAGAATGACCTCATTGTAGTTTATAACCTACAACTTCCTTTTAAAGAAGCTATTGTGTGAATATATGTATTTATAGTTACATGTGATTTTCTGTTTTAGACTATATGTGCCCTCATTTGTGGACGTCCAATTGTAAAGCCAGAATACTTTTCTGAATTTCTCAAAGCTGTTGAGTCTAAAAAACAGCCTCCAGAACTTGAGAGGTATGTAATTTATATTAAACTTAATAAAATGTAGCATAGAAGTAAGCAAGCATTGGTTTTATTAATACTAATTCTATGTCTAATATTTCCTGTTGCCATGGATCAAACCTTAAATGTTATTGACACATATTTAAATAGCAAAATATAAGGACAATGAATAACCCTGAAGTGTAGTCAGAAGAACACACACAATAATCAGTACAGGAAAGCCCCAAAGCAGTGCTGTGCAGCAAGACTCTTGAAGCCATCGCGGCCAGGACTGTGGCTTATTTTAGAAATGCAGCTAAGCAATTAAACAGTATGTAGTCATTGGCCCAGTGGTAGAACCTTGTACTTCTCTGTATCTTTAAGACGGAGTGCTCCTGGTTGTTGTTGTTGTTCCTCATTCTGTGGTCCTGGCTGCTCTCTGAGAAGACCCTAGGTTTTGTTCCATCACCTAAATGGTGAATTCACAACTGTCTGTAACTACAGTTGGTCCATGCATGGTGCGCCAACATACATATACTCATAAGCATAATTTTTTTTAAAATATTGATTATTAATAGAAATGAATATAAATGGGATAGCAAATAAACTTTAGTGACTCTTGATGTCATAAATGCTTTTTTTAGTTCTGAAAAAGTATGACTAGCCCTGAATTTAAATCAGGGCATGCTATGGTGTTATTATACAGCAAGTATTGTCCTGTTTAGTACAGCTACATTTGCATTTTGCAGGTCATCAAGAAACAGGGTACAACAGTCACCACTGCATGTACCTCATGTGATTTATGATTCCCAAAGTACTGATGTAAATGAAGTCATTTTTAGAAGACTCAGTGTTGAAAAAGATCTTTAAGTGTATCATGTATATTCAAATAGGAAAGTCTACATTGTGTATGTCTGACTATAAGGAAAAGAGAAGGGAGTTTCCTTTTAGCTTGTACAGAACTCTCATGTTGTAAAGTGTTTTTGTTTATTTCAAACAAACCGCTCACTATTGGGAAGTCTCCATAGGTCTCTGGCATTCGTGTATAACTTACTGGCTATTCAAGGGCTGTAAAGCTCTGCTCACTCTTTACATGACCATTTCTGTGTAATGTTTGCAGTGTCTGGAATAAAGAGCATGCTTGCTGTGGGTTCACAAATACAGTGCTCCTTACCCTGTAGCACAAATGATCATATATGCCTTCTGTAGAGAAGAGATCTGCCACAAATCACATTTCAACTTTATTTTTGCTTAAGTGTGTCTTGCTGCAGTCATGTCCATTAGTGTATTTATTTTGAGAAAATGTAGAGGCATTTTGCTATAATGTATGGAACCAGTATTATTTATTTTAAGAAAATAGAGTCAATTTACTATAATGCATGGAACTGGTGTCATATATTAGGAAAATGTATCTAGACACCTTTGGTAACATTGTTTTAGATAAATCTTTGCTGAGAAAATAAAAAAACAAGACAAACAAAACCCCTCAATATACTGTTTTTTGGCTAGCTTCCTCTTGGTTTTGTTTTGTTTTTTTAATGACAGGATCTCACTGTGTTGCCCTGGCTGGTCTCTCGTGTATAACATGTTTTCTCAATTACTCCAATTCATAATGTAGGCCAGGTTAGCCTCAAACTTGCACACAGTCTCGGCTTCTGCCTCCTGGGGCTATAGACGTATATCATTGTGCCTGGCTCAAGTAATATTGAAATTCAACATTTTTGGTATCAGGTAGTCACCTGATGTACAAATTTAATAGTAAACATAGAGAAAAGTATGGAACTAGAGTTTATTTTAATTATTTTTACAGGTTTTATCCACCCATTGATGAACCAGCTATTGGAAGTAAAAGTGTTGATCTGTCAGGACGACAGGAAAGAAAACAAATCTTCAAAGGGAAAACATTTGTATTTTTAAATGCCAAACAGGTAATTTTAAACCTAGAATCCATTAGTTTCCTTTTCTTTCTTTCTTTCTTTTTTTTTTTAGTTGTATTTATCTGTGTGTGGGTGTGGGTGGGTGTTTTATCTGCATGTGCATCACATGCATGCCTTGTACCCTTGGAGGTCAGACAAGGACGTCAGATGCCCTGGGACCAGAGTTACAAACAGTTATGAGTTACCCCATATGAATACTGGGAACTGAACCCAGGTCTTCTGAAGAGCATCTAGTGCTCTTACTTACAGCTGCTAGTGCTTTCATTTTGGGCTTTTTTGTAAATGTGTGAAATTGGATTAAAAAAACCCAAAACCCTGCTTATACACTAGAACTACTCTATGTATCTGATTATGGTATTTCCTAATAGTAATTATTGGCTTATTTAGTTTATGTGAGTACTATAGTGGGAAAGACAGAAGACATTTAAGTTCTAACAGTTTTGCTAACAGACCATTTTTAGGATGTCTTCTGTGTTTCAAAATGTGGATGTCAGGAATTTATGTTGCAAAATCATGCAAGTGAGCCAGCCCTCGGAGAACTGTGTGGGAGTGTGATGAGAAAACAGTATAGTGATGTGTGGGCTGTAGACAGGGCCAATGAACTATGAGTTTTAAACATGGAAGCTCAAACTGGCCCCTGGGAAGCAGGATGAATGAATTCTTGTACTTCCATTGCCTAATCCAGTTTGTACATGGTGAGGATGTGCTCACCAGCCTCCCTGCAGCTGATGCTTGGCCTGGTTAAATGCTCCTTCTTTTTCCAGCATAAGAAGTTAAGTTCAGCAGTTGTTTTTGGAGGAGGGGAAGCCAGGCTGATAGCAGAAGAAAATGAAGAGGAAGAGAGTTTCTTTTCATCTCCTGGAACTTGTGTGGTCGACATAGGAATAACAAATACACAAATCATAATTACTGACTCCCAGAAAAAATGGATTCATTTGATAATGGATATGCTCCAAAGGTACATAATCATTCTTCACAGGTTAAAAATGCAAGTAGTCTTTATATGCAGTCAGTTAATTAAATGTGTATACAAAGGTTTGTCTTACTATGTACTTAAGAATTATGGTTTGGGTGGTAGAACATCTATGTAATTTTACCCTCTAGGTACTTTCTGCTTTAGTAAAATTTATAGAATTTGCATTGTTTGTTTGTTTTTTTGTTTTATTTTGAGGCAGGGTCTCACTATGTAGCTCTGACTGTTCTGGAACTCTCAATGTAAACCATGCTGGCCTCAAACACAAATCTGCCTACCTCTGTCTCCAGAGTACTGGGATTAAAGTAATATACCAACATTCCCCACTACAGTTAGGCTTTTCTCTTTCTTTTTGTTTTGTTTTATTTATTTTTGCTTAAATTTTTTTTTCTTTCATACCCACCACTGCTCCCTCTATACAGACCCAAAAAGATAGACATAGTATTTCTTCACTCATAAGTGGATTTTAGATGTAAAACAAAGGATAACCAGGCTACAACCCACATACCACACCACCACTATCCCTCCAGCAGCAAGGTAACAAGAGAAAGTTAAGAGAGTTATCCATAGATTCACCCAGGGAAGAATAAATAGAGAAGATCTCTTGAGTAAATCATGACCATATAGGGGAAGGGAGCAAGGGGAGATGAGAGAACATGAGAGAATGGAATGGCAGAATGTGGGGAGAGGGGGAGCAGAGCGACAGACAGGGAGAGCGAAGAACTAGTTAGGCTTTTTGATTGCTGGTTTTTTCTCATAGAAGGATGTTCAGCTGAGTATCTAGCCACCTGTACCAGCCAGCTATAGCTAAACCTGCCCTAATTGCATTGGGAAGTTAGAGGAGTTAGGCTGGAAAAGACAGCTTTAACTGCAGATACACCTCTTCTAGCTCTAAAGTCTTATTTTTAGTGCACTATTGTTATAGCTATACATGCAGTGGAACTCTAAATTCAGAACACATAAAACATGACATATAATTAAGACTATCACAGCCATTCAAAACAACTCTTCAGTGAGTATTAAAATGTGTTTTGTAGCTGAAAATTTAAGTTACAGTTTCTATGTTATGTTTTTAAAATTCTACTAAGTATTCTGTTTTATAAAATTATCCATTTAGTAGAGTGTAGCAAATAGAGTCCCCATAAGACTCTTGAATGTGCTTTGAGCCTGTATATAATCCCAGTACCCTCAGTGCTGAGGTAGGAGGATCACTTGAGGTGATGAGTCTGAGACTAGCCTAGCAAAACTCTCCACGAAGATGCCTGAATATGTGAAACCTGTATGACTTAATTTACTAACATTAAGCTCACGTATGGTGAATTGTAGTCCCCTTCCCCTGCTATCTTTTCTGTTGGGATTGCTGTAATCATAGATTGTCTCCCTAAATAGTACTGTTTGCTGATTCTGAAAATCATCACAGCAGCATAGAACTGCGAAGACTTCATCCTTTGCTCTGGCCCCTGGTTTTGTTGATGGTGTTAACAGGGTTGTCCACAGTTTGCTTCAGTGAAGAGTTTAAAAACACCTTGCACATTTCAAGTTGCTCCATACCATAAAATTTTAGTGTCTCCTTGGTAATAAAAAGATATATCAAGCTTGATATTAATGACTATTGTTAGGTTTAGTATATTACTATATTTAAACAATTTTACTCTTTTAGGTGTGGTCTTAGACCTATTTCTGAAGCAGAAATTGGATTGGCTGTTATTTTTATGACTACAGAGAATTACTGTAATCCTCAGGGCCAGTCTTGTACAGGTAAATAAGATATTTTATTGATTGTTTAGAAAATTTATATATGTATATATTTATTTATTTATATCTGTACTTTACTGTTGTACTTGCAAGGTGCTACCATGCCTTTTAAAATTTTATGTATTCATGCATTTGTCTATTTACTCATTTAATACATAGTTCTGCTATAACCCTGAGTGCTGCTCTAGTTGATAAAGATCCATTGGTGAGTAAAGTGAGCAGGATCCACATTCAGACAGTGAACAAGCCCAGTGCGCACTTCAGCGCAGGCTAGCTGAGTACAGAGCTCACAGGCTGTGTAACCCTAACTGGAAGGATGCTGACCTGGCCTGGTTGTCAGGAAAGGTTTCACTGAGGACATGCATTTGAGTCTCCTGCAGCCTGAACTGCTGAGGCAAGGCAGTGATACAGGGATATGACATGGAATCCCAGGCAAAAGAATCAAATGGCTCTTATGGGACAAATGGATTTTTGGGCTCCAGAATGGAACTGCAGATTTAAATAGAAAACTACTGTGAAACCGCTCAGAGAGGGCTGCTAGCATCCTGTGTTATATCTGGGTCTCCATATCCACGGGTTCAACCAAATTACCAATCCAATCAAAATTATTCAAAGATATTTAGAATGCAGTTGTAGAATCATAAATTCAAAGCCAACTTGGGGCACATAGGAATTTCAGGCCAGTCTACACTATATAGCGAGACGTCATTTTTTTAAAAGTAAAAAAAAAGTTTTATATCTATATGTATCAACTTCTTTTTCCTGACTTCATCCTGCAACAAATAGAACAACAGTTCACTTAGCATTTATCATGTAAGTAATCAGGATCTGACACGTCAATACTGTGCCTTTTGTAACAGAAAGGGATTGGAGCACCCTGTATTTTAGAATCTGTTGTGAGGAACAGGTCTTGGAATAGTGGACACCTAAGGATTACTGTACATTCCCATACTTCTTTTGGTAATAAGCTGATTCATTTATAACTATTATTTTTTTACTTTAAACAGTTTTGCTTTTATTTTCGAGATTATAATTACATCATTTACCTCTTCCCTCTCCTCCCTCTAAACCTCCCCATATACCCCACCTTCCACTCTTTAAAATTAATTTTAGTTAATTGTTGTTACATGCATATATGTATGTGTATGTACATAAATATTTCTAAATATAACTTGTTCAGTCTAATAATGTTACTTGTATGTTTTCATGGATGATCACTTGGTAGTGGGTAACCAGCTGGTGTGTTTATCCCTAGGGAAGACTGTAGCTCCCACTCTCAGCATTCCTTATGTAGTGTTGAGCCCTCACGGGCTTTCTCCTGATCACACTGGCATGTCTATTGTTGATGTTGTTCAGATCATGTTGAGGCAGTCATGTTAGTGAGACTTATAGATGTAGCTTATATTACTAGGAGATACAGTCTCATAGCAAACTCCTGGATTCCCTGGCTTTTACAGTATATCTGCCTCTTTAGAAAGTTTTACATTTATCTTTCCTGATAGCTTCTTTTTTGCCTACTTTCATGAGCAGTTATTGGACTTCAGCTAATAGATAAGGTAGAGAATATATATTTCTCACTTATACTTGTGGCTTCATTTACTGCTGGCCTACTGAACCATACCCGTAAAATAGGGCACTAATGTGTTCTTCAACCTCAGTTTAAATGGATAGGAGTTATTTTAAATTAGAGTTTGGAAGGAGTGAGCCACTAAGGTGGCTCAGAGGCTGAGTGTTTGCCTAGCATATTTAAGATACTGGGCTCCACCCTCAGAAACAATCAACCAACCAATCAGTCAATGAGTAGACATTGTAAAAGCTGGCAAGTAAATATAATAAGTATCCTGCAGTAGACAAAGAAGAGTAGATAATAACTAAACATAAATAAATCAGAAGCTTTATTAAGTATTATTAGTGTTGGTTCATCCGGTTTAACAGTTGTATTTCTTTATGACCCTTTAATACAGTTGATGTTGTGTTGACACCTAACCATAGTTATTTTATTGCTACTTCATAACTAATTTTACTACTGTTTTGAATCATATGACCCTTGTGAAAGGGTCATTCAACCTCCCCCCCCCCAAAGAGGTCACAACTCAGAGGTTAATCTGTTTTTTAAAAGCCAACAAATAAGTACAGTTCTAAAATTACAGTATTCTAAAGGTAGAGGCAGAAGGAACAAAAATTCAGAGCTAGCTTTAGCTACATCCTGAGTTCAAGGCCATCATGAGCTTTATATGACCAAGTCTCCAAGGAAGGGGGAGCAGATGTCAAAGCTGAGAAAATTTGAGATCCTGCATTTGGCTGTTGGCTGCAGATCAGGGCTTTCTTTAGTGTAGGTTTTCATGTAGAAAGGCTGCCGTGGGAGGAATAAGTGTGCTCTACAGTAGTTGCTCTGCCGTCTGCACATTGTCAAGGTAGACTTGGTTTGGCTCTGGCATTGCTTTATACCAATGGTGCTGCTAGGCCTCCTTCCTTCCCCTTCTCTTTTTGTATGCATGAGTTTATTTCTTATTAGTAAATAATTATCATTGTTTGCTTATATACCTATAACTATGTTAACCACTAGGAGTAAAGAAGACATGCGTATGCAGATGGTCAGGGTGACAGCTGATATGTTGTATTATTACTGGTTTCTCAGTTTTCCTAGTGCTTATCTATGTATTAGTTTATTTTGCCTCCAAAACAGCTTAAGGATTTTAAAATTGTTTCCATGTTTTATATAATGGTTGTGATTTTAATTTTCTTTGTACTTGTATGATTTACAGAATTAAAAACAACAACTCCAGGACCAAGTCTTTCCCAAGGCTTGTCAGTCAATGAAAAAGTAATGCCAAGTGCTCTAGTGAATATGACAGCATATGTAGCTGACACAGAATCAGAGCAAGCAGATACATGGTAAAATATCTTTGTTAACACGTCATTGTCGTTATTTTATCAATTAGCAGCATATTTGAGAAGAAATTGTTCCCTTTTAAGTCATCATTTTGGACATAAAGCACGGGAGAAGAGGATGCCAGAGAAAATGGTATCTCACAGGGATCAGTAAATGTTTTAATGTTTTTAGGGGTTTGGTTGTTTGTCTTTTTTGCCATTATATTTACATCATTTTTCTCTTCCCTTTCCTTTCCCTGTACTCCTCTCTTGTGTGTATGCATTCCTAAATGTATAGATAACAACCTGCTCAGTCTGTATAATGTTATTTGTAAGTACATTTCAGAGCTGAACATTTGCTATTGGCTAACCACTGGTGTGCTTTCCCCTGGGGAAGATTTCCTTCCACTCTACACAGTGCTTTATCGCCTGTCTTTCTTTCATCAAGGAAATCTTATGGAACTGAGCTGTTGGTCTGTGTTATAGTTACATAACTATGCTGTTATAATAATCAAAGTCGCTATAGAGAGCATATGGCTGAGTCCAGTGGCAGTGTGGCAAATCTGATTTAGTCTGCGAACTGTACTTTTATTGTGCCTTCAAATGTATTTGAAAAAGAGAAAGAACCTGTGACTGATGAAATAAATTTGAAATATAGTAGCTCCTACTTACATGTACATTTAAGTATCCATAGTAAACCATTGTCTTAAAAATATTGAATGGAAAATTACTGAAATTAGAAATTCCTAAGTTTTATCTTGAAGTCTCTTAGCATAGTGGACCTTAGCCTCCCTAATGCTGCAATTCTTTGAGATAGTTCCTCATATGTAGTTACCCTCAACCATAAAATTACTTTCATTGCTACTTTATAACTGTAATTGTTATTTATAATTGTAATTGCTACTGTTACGAATTTTAATGAAAATATCTGGTTTTTGATGGACTTAGGTAGTCCCTGTGAAAGAGTCATTTGACACACACACCCCCGGGGTTGAGAACTGGTGCCATGTTATCTTACCTACATGTGCATTATTCATTATTCCTTTGTCCCCCTGGTCTGTACTGCACACGATATGCACCTGTTATCACTTCTAGCTGCTATGGTATTGGGTTGAGTGTCTTAATGTTTCAGTGCCCATGTTCATGTAACTTGTACATAGTCATCTGATGCTGCATCACAGTGCCTAAACCATTTAGCTCAGTGATTATGTTGTATCACTGAACTAAAGAAAGGTGGGTGCAGTGCAACAAGATATTTTCGGAGATACTACACTCATATAACTTATTATAGTATGTTGTAATTCTGTATCTTTTAATTCTGTATTTTTTTGCTTTTAAAAAATTTTTATGCGTGTTGACATTTTGTCTACATGTAAGTCTGTGCAATGGTGTCAGATTTACCGGAATTGAACCCAGGTCCTCTGGAAGAAGAGCCAGTGTTCTTAACTACTGAGCCATCTCTCCAGCCTCCATAATTATTGTTTTATTAGCTACTACTATTAATCTCTAATTTATGCCTAATTTATAAATTAATGGTATGTGTATATAGGAAAATGTATTTATAGAATTTGGCACTATCATTGGTTTACATTGGAATGGATCCTTCACGAATATGGGGATATTCTTATAAATATGTTAGTTTATGTAATTGTTATAGGGAGCCCACCAAAGATCACCATTCAGACATAGCTTATAGCCAGTTGAAAGTCTTTTTTCCAGGCAGCTAGAAAGTATTAAGTATTCAACCTAAGTGTATCCCTGAACATTTAGACCAAGGGGCTTTTAAAGGCTAAAACCACATGTGGTGTCTGCCTCAGCAGCCGCAGGGCAAGGTTTGCACAAGGAAGCAGTTTAACAAACCTTTCTTTCGCCTCAGGTCTTAGAATAATAGGGTTGAGTATTTCTTCATCAGGGAGACCAAATTCTCGTTAAACCCAAAATGGTCTCAACAAGAGTACAAGCTGGAAGACGTTCAGCGCTGTCATGCCCTGTTACATAGTTTGGGAGGTAATGTATTAGGTTAGCCTGGATATCTAGATAGTTAATATTCAGCCATATGTGTAGTTTTTTAGTGACTTCTCTTTTTTTGAAGAACTCTGTATCTGTTTGTTTTGTTGTTTACTAGGAAAGGTTACCATTTTGTATTATATGATAGTTTTCAAAGTCTTATTTTCAATATTACACAAAAGAATGTTCCTATTAAGATATTTGGTAACGCTATGTTAGATTGTGTTTAGTAAAAGTTAAATATAATATATTGTGAGACTTGTAAAATAAGCAGCTAATTTTTAGTAGTTACTTGAAAAACAGCTTTGTTTGTTTTTTGTCTATATTCAGTGATATTTATAAAACAATGCATGTCTTTAATTTTTTTTTTAAGTAATCCAGAGTTGTATAGCAGAGATTACCATTTGGATAGATAGACTCAATTAGGTCTGTTCAGAGTGATTTAAATGCACAGTTATATGTTATATTGGAATGATAGGAGTTTTCCTGATTTTCAATATTTTATTATTACAGTTATACATAAAAATAATTTTAAAATAAAAATTATATGGGCATACTGCCCAGTTTAGTCTCTAGTAGGATACTAGGTTATGGCAGTCAGTGTTCTTGGCAGTTATTTATAGGAGCATGTGCCCAAAGGTGTGGGTTGTCAGGAGGGAGACTATCTTTCAGGCCCTAGGGAGCAGGTGATGCTGCTTTCTTGGAATGGGAAGATAGTTAATTGAACCCTCTAATCTTCTAAAGTTGTATTTGTCAGAAAATTTAGAGGACTTTTTTTTTTTTTTGAAGAGAAATTGCTGCTAATTATTGCATTTCCTTCCTTTTCCTATAGTATGTCTTTGAGTGAAAGATCTCAAAAAGTAAAGATCTCTGGAATGGAACACAACTTCAGAAAGCTTTCACAAGAAACTTATAATAAAAAGGAGGCCCCCAAATCAAGCTCCAAAGCTAATCATGTAGCTTCAAATACCCCAGTTAGGGAAAAGATCCCAAACTACCAGCTTTCACTAGAGAATTTCCCTGCTGCTAATAAAAATAAAGAGCGGGCTTCTGAGCAGACGCAGAACTCCATCAAAAACTACTTCCACCCATGCACCAAAAAAAGGTGTGTTGTCTCAATAATTCATAGCTGTGTCTCTGAAAGGAATGTTCAGATAGATAATTGTAGAGCAAAATTTTCTCTAGCTGTTCTGTTGAAATAGAGTGTTTCTGTGGAAAGCTTGTGTTTCTGTTTTAAAAAATTATATCCCCCCCCCCCGTGTGTGTGTGTGTGTGTGTGTGTGTGTGTGTGTGTGTGTGTGTGTGTGTAAGAGAGAGAGAGATTGATTCTTATGGAGGTCAGAAAACAACACGTGGGAGTCAGTTCTCTTTGCCCCCTGTGGCTCCTCAGGTGGCTGCAGACTGTTGGGGTTAGTGACCATATCAGCTGAGCCATCTTACTAGCCTGGTGGTTTTATTCCTGAGCTCATTCAATCTCAGCTCTGTATTAATCTCTGTCAGTAGGCCCTCTGTGTAAGATTTTGTTTTGGGTGCTGACTTCTTTAGGAAAGATTAGCCAAACCCAAATCCCAGAATCATCTTTCTCATATTTTTTTTAATAATAACCTATTTTAAAAGGTACGAAGATTGTTTTGTAATACTTATTTTCTTTCTGCTTCCTCCGATCTCTCTCTCTCTCTTACCATACATTTATAGAGAATACTGTTAGTGATGTAGCACATAGTATTTTCAGTATTCAGTTGGTGGTATCTTCTAGATTTAGCCTGTTGGGCTTAATTTTTTGACACTAACTCTCATTAAACCATCAGGTTATAGTCAGCCCCAGATATAATTTTAATTGCCTATGAATTCCTACAGTGTTAAACAAGCCACTGGCTCTGCCAGTGGGTCCTGCGTAGTTTTATATATTTCACTATTCATTCCCACATTGATTTATCCAGTGATTCTCCATTAGCAGAGAGGACAGGGTTCTCCATATGCTTTAAGCACAGGATCCATCAATCTTGTCAACACAGAAAGGTTTGAAGCACATATAGTTCTAAAGGTTTGATTTTCAGTTAATGCTGTTGATAATCAGTAGTAGGCTATGAATGAGTAGTAAATACTGAGAAATTAAACAGTATTCTTTGCTCTGATTTTGTTTCCTTTTTAAACCTAAGGGGAAGGGATGAAGAAAATCCAGAAATGTCCTCATCCAAATCATCAAGAATGGAGCTGTCTTGTTCTCTTTTAGAACAAACACAACCTGCTGCACCCTCACTGTGGAAAAGCAAAGAGCATCCAGCTCAGAGTGAGCCTGTGGGCAGGGAACCAGACACCTCACTTGTGGGTGATCTAGACATAATACCCAATGGGAAAAGTCCTGCCAGTAGATCATTTTCCATAGAAAATCTTAGACCAAAAAAAAGAAAAGAAAGTGATTTGGCCATAGAAGATGAAGTATTGGAAGAGTTACTCAAGAGTGCGGAACCAGAGCTGGAATTTCACAGCAAAGTTGAAAAGCAAGAAGCAGATGTCGGCACCAGAAAAAAGCCAAGGATGGATGTAGGAAGGAGCAGTCACATTAGTGGTGACACAGTGCCAGAATGCAGAATAACTGTAAGTAACAGCTTAGTCACTGTATGAGACAAGATCTCATGTAGCCTAGGCTGGTCTCAAGTCTGATGCATAGACAAGGATGATCTTAACTTAAACTCCTGCCTTCTTATCTCGAATGCTGGGATTACAGTACAGATTTTATATAGCCTTTGCTTTGTTTCCTTAAGTTCTTTTCCAAATCGACCCACTACACACAGTGAAGAACACAAATCTACACAGACCTGTAGGTTGAGTCACAGACATCTTTGCACTTTGCCTTAACGTCACAGTCCTCAATATCTACTTCTGTTATACATTCTTTCAGAGTTCCTGACACTCACATTAGTAGAGTCCAGAGGGGAAAAGACAAGAATTGAGCACCATGTACCCAGGAACACTACTAAAATATTATTTTGTAAAACAGCAGAAGCTTTTTATTTAATATTTAAGGATTTCATAATGATATCAGACAGTATAATTATTTTACTATGGTATATGGTTTTATAACATAATTCTTTTATTATTTTAGTATTTTAAAACTTAATGACACACTGATAAAAGCAAAGGTACAGTGAAAAAATCACCAACCTGACCTCCATAGGTGAGGAAAGATTCTTATTGTAGATATGAGAGAGAGAATAGCCAAAGGCATTTGTGGGAATTCAAAGCAGCCTTGGCTACCTCTCCAGGGCAGAGAGGGACCTCCCAGATAGGGATATCTCTCTGAAACAGAGAAACTGGGCAGAGGGAAGCCTGTAAACTGGAATGGCCGAGGAGTTTAGGGTAGAGGGAAAGATGTGAAAAGCCAAGAGGCTAGTGTGGGACTTTGGTAGGTATAACAGGTACAAGTTAGTAGGACCAGAGGAGTTTGGGTGTTAGTGTGGACTTTCATATGTGACCAGAAGCCCATTTGCCCGACTCCAGGAGGAAGAGATATAAGATGTAAGGGGCTCTTCTTGGCGGAAAGAAATCTGTTTCACAGGCTTCCTAGAAGAGTTGCCTTTAAATACTTACAGTCCAGCATGAGCTGAGCCTAGAGTTTGATTTTGAATTGTCACTGCCTTGGTTGGCATGGAGGGTTCCCTTTGGACCTGACAGTGACATTGTAAATGAAAAAATACAATGTAAGAGTTAAGAGAGTAAACAGCAATTAGGATCTGTTAAATAGAGCATTGCATTCTAGTACTAACTGGTTTTTAGTGAGAATCTTTTTAAAGAAGTTTTTGTTTTCATTGCACAGTATTAAGGACATTTTATTTTTCTGATACTCAGGAGGCAGAGGCAAGTAGGTCTCTGTGAGCTTGAGGCCAGCTGGGTCTGTAAGTTCTTAACCAGCCAGAGCTGTACCCTGACTCAAAACAAGCAAACAAACAAAAAACTTTTTATTTTAGTTAATTGCTGATTCTCTTTTTATGAAAGAATTTGTATAGAGAGGCTCCAAGTGCCCTTGAATTGATTTTCCTAATTACTTAGACAGCTAGATACAATATAGCCTCATGTATAGGAATGGTGCTATTACTCAGGATGCGATTTTCTTCATGTAAGTGCTTAAAAAAGCAGGTGGACCACGGGTTATTGATATTCTACTGTCCCAGCCAGAAGAGTGTCTGTATAAGAGTCTTATTTGCAATGTAGATCAATCAAATGTTAATGCAGTTTTCTGGCTATAATTTTATAATTTTATGTTGTGTTCACACTTTGTTGGATATTCCCTAAGTATATAATTTCTATACTTCCAGGGGCATAGCATGATTGTTTTTAAGGTTTTAAAAAGATTATTCATAACTCCTATGAAGAGTGTTTTTTTGTTGTTTTTTGTCTTTTTTTAATTTTACTTTTAGCAAGAAGATGAAACAGAAAAGAAAGTCGAGATCAAGAAAGAATCATTGTGGTCACCAAAAGATGAAACAGCCGTAAGGAAATTCTTATTTTATTCATACAAGTGTTTGACATGAAAGGATTGTTATCATACAGAATTCTGTCAGATTACGTTCTTACTAAATATTTCCTTGTATAATTTTGGTCCACTTCCTGGTTTTGGCTCTTCTGGAAATAGATTATATTATAACCATGATACAATAAGGAATATAGAAGACCTTAGGCTTAACTCTATTCTCTTTACTGTGTGGATATCCAATGCTGAACAAATTATTTTTTTGAGGATTTTTAAAGCCATTTTTTTAAGAAAGTCACTTGTTTACAAAACATCCAAAGTTTTTTCTTCAGGGTTCTTGTTTATATCAAATCTGGTAATGGATATGTGATACCTGTAAATTCCATAAGAATCAGGCCAGTTTTTCCTAAGGTTCTGATTACATTTCATTATTATCAGATGAGCCTTTTTGGTGGCTTTTCCTTTTTGTTCTTTCTGTCTAAACTTACCTGACATATACATTATACAGTTCATCAATTTAAAAATTAATAGCTAGGTGTGGCCTTTGCCTTTAATCCTACCACTAGGAACTCTGAATTCTACGCAAGCCTGATTTATATAGCAGATTTCAGGTTAGCCAGGGCTATGTACTAAGATACTTCCTCTCAAGAAAAGAAAAAAAGAACTAGGTTGTTTGTATTAAGTTGGATCAGGTTAGAAGCAAAAGGAATTGAAGATGCAGGCCGTGAATTTTAAGTCATTATAGTCATAAGTAGGCTCAAACACATCCCTATTGGTCAAAGTAGGAGTTACTACAGTCAGTACATTTTTGCCAGTGAGAAACAAGTTTATTTCTGTAGAATAAAAATCCGTGTTTTAAGATTTTAGGGAGTCTCAAAAGCATTTTTTTGCTTATGGTAGTGCTTCCCTGTAAAAACTTGGTGTGATCCCTGAAGGAGTGGTAATCGGTTAGTAAGAACACAGTGGATGTGGCAGAAGTTCATAGCTCAGTACTTTTCCGCTTTGGGAGTGTTGATTGTTTGGTATGCAGTTAGACATAGTCATAGAGAAATGGAACCTTTCTGTTTATCAGTGATGCATAAGCATTGCAGCATTGGTTTGCTGCGCACACTTCTTGGATGCAGTAGTTCACTAGGAATTAAAAGGTTGTATTGGGTCAGGCCAACAGCAGATGACCTGTAACCATGACCTATGGGGTGCAAGTTTGACTTTGGTGAATCCTCTGCTCTGGAGATTCTCAGTCCATTCAGTGAAATAACCATTACTGATTGTTGTGTACAGTAACTTTGTGTTGCATGTCACAATCTGATTGAAAAATGGCTTGTTATGTTGAATAAGATAAATAATATACACGCTGACACATTATTATTGCTGAGCTCCCGAAGCACCCACTTACGGAGGTTTTGCCTTTCCAGTTTGCTTCAGATGCTGAACTATAATTGAATGGTCCATATTGAATTCTTCAGCAGCTTTTCTTGTAGTTGTAAGAGCTTCTTCAGAGATTACTCTCAGTTGGCCATGCTCTCAGATGGCTGGCCATCACACTTGTATTTTTAAGGTTCTTACTTCTTGAACCATTGCTGCATTATATGTTCATTAGCAGTTTTGGGTCAAGTGTGTGGTATGACATCTCTGCTGCTTTAGAAGTCAATAGACTCAGTCAGATTTGCTTTTTGTTTAGCATCATTTTTATAGTATAAAATAAGTGGAAAGTAGTAATTATGTTATTCATAAAAACATGAAGCAGGAAATACACATAATTCTATTTTCTGTAACCACATTTGTTAAGAATGTATTCCAATATCAAACAGCAGATTTTTATCAGTGCAAAACTGCACTTATTACCAATATATTAGTAGTAAATGACTTAAGCAAAGAATCTCAGTAAACAGATTATTAGTTAATGAGCACATGTATTCAGAATTGGTTTTCAGATGCCATAAAAACATAAATACAGTAAGTAGGGCTTGTAGAAGGGAATATTTAATAATCCTGATGCAGTGTTAATGCGACAGGAACAGATAGTGCTGAGATATGTCAGGAGAATGTCTGTGAGAGGGAGGCTTGCTCTGAGGTACCGACTAAGGCACTGAGTTAAGAAATGCTGTTTGAGCAGCAGCCTTCTTTTCTAGGTGGGCTTGCTGTGGCTCTTCTCAGTGCTGCAGCGCTCTGAGTCATTTTCTGATACCAGGAGCAGCTCTCTGTCCTTGGGGCACTTGGACTTTTCCTGTAGATCTCTAAATGACAAGCTATTTCCCTTCTACTCTGTCTGCCGTCCCCTTAAGAACAGTGATGAACTTCCGGAAAGCAGTGAGGTACTTCCCAGGAATGTGCTGCTGACTGAATTTAGGTCGCTGGTGGTTACTAACTCCACTTCCAGAAATCTCAGTGTACTAAATGACTGTGGTCAACTGAAGAATTTCAAAAAATTCAAGAAGGTAAGTGTCTTCATTAACTGTGTTTCAAGAGACAGTGTTCAGGTTGTTGTCAGAAACAATACTGGCACCAAATTCAAACAAAAGGAGGATTTAATGTTTGGGTTTATTCTTGCATTTTCAATGAATTTCTTGTTCCCTGTGTTATGTGGAGACTGGAGGACAGCCTGCAGGAATTGGTTCTTCCCTTCCACAGGGTAAGTTCTGGGATACGAACTCCGATTGCCCTAATGGCAAGTGCCCTTACCCACTGAACCATCTTAGCAGCCCCTAAAAGCAGTATTTTGAAAACCTATGCTATCTCTTCTGTTTCAAACAGTTAAGAAGAAAACTGCTAAAAAAGCCAACACAAACTATAGAGCATTTACAAACTGTACTTAGTGATTACTTAGTTCTGAGGTTACTGCTGTCCCCCCAGCTTGAGAGTTAATTAGGCTCTCTAACACAGGGTCCTCCGGATTCTGATGCTGACCTGTGACTACCTGAAAGGAAGGGTTCTTCAGCACAGAACCCTTCCTTTAGTCAAACTCATTAGTGAAGTCACAGGCATTTTTATTGTTGGAATAGTATGTGGAGCTGTGTTCTCTGTTACTGTCAGCCTGACATATGGAAACTGTGCTTATATCATATCCCCTTCCCTTTATCCCCCATCTCCTCCCATAACTCCTCACCCCTTCCTTTTCACATTCATAGCCTCTTTTTCTTTCATTATTATTGTTAGACATACACAAATTAATACATAAATATAGCCTACTGAGTCCATTTAGTGGCACTCCTAGGTACTATAAAATTAGTTTTTAGAAAGGTCAAAGCTAGCTTGATTCTTCTAGCTCTTTTCTGAAGTGCATGATCTCTTCAGCAATAGGGACTTACACAGCTAGGAGGCAGCCAAGGGCCATGGCAGCGGAGTTGCCTAGGCTCCTAACCAATGGCTCATAAGGACATTCCTTATGCCTGGCACTGGGGTTTTTGTTAAAGTCTATGGCTCTTGGGGAGAACATTTTCAATAATGAAATATGACTTCATTAAAAAAAAAAGTACACAGACACACATGTTACTCCTGTCTCTACCTTGATATTGGCATTACAAGTATGCACCCCATGTCAGTGCTGGAATCGAGCTCAGGGCCTCACCCATACTAGGCAGACAGTTTGCTGGCTGAGCTGTGGTTTCAGTGCCATTGTATGTTTTATTTTAAAACATTCATTTGGGTTTTGTTTACTTTTTTACTTTGTGTGTAAAGGTATCCACGTGCCACAACACACCTGTGTGCAGGTCAGAGAATGAAATGTTTGAGTCATGTGTCCCTTCTTCCACTATATGCGTCATGAGAATTGGACTCAGGTTTCCAGCTTTGGTGCCGAGCACCTCAACCTCTGGGGCCAGCCCTATTTTTGTTTTTTTTTGAGACCAATTTTTACGTGAAGTTTGAGCTGGCCAGGAACTCACTATGTACTCAGGCTTGCCTTGAATTCAGATATCTTCCTGCCTTGGCCTCTCAGGTGCTGGGATCATAGGCTAAACTTAGAATAAGATATAGTGTTTTAAACTATAGTTTGTTTTCCTTGAGTTGCTTTGATGGCTAGATAGCAGACTAAAGCGATTTTTAAATAAAACCTCCGAATTAAAACTATTAAGTTTTTCTTCATGTGTAAATCCTGGTTGCACATCTAAATCTAGATATAGTAATAGCTAGAAAAGAAAAGAATGAAAATGGAAGGGTTTCCTTGTGTCTTCTTTTTACTAATAGACTATATGCACCTTCGATATTTGTGCATGATTTATGCTGCTTGAAATTTAGGTCTTTTTAAAAAAATGATTGTCTTCATTTATTAATATACTTAAACTTCGCTACTGCTATTTTCCAGGTGATATTTCCTGGAGCAGGAAGGCTTCCACACATCATTGGAGGATCAGATCTAATAGCTCATCATGCTCGTAAGAATACAGAGCTGGAAGAGTGGCTGAAACATGAGATGGAGGTTAGTAGGAGGCAGAACGTTAGTTTTGCAATGGCTTTTGAGTAAAGTTTTCTTTTTAGTGTGGGTCATCTAATGGATGTGTAAGTGCATGAGTGTTCATGGCTGTGCTTACACATGTAGAGGCCAGTGGTTGATTTCAGAAGTCCTTATTATCTATTCTATTTGTGAGAACTGGGAGAGCTGATGAGCTCTCAATCTACCTGCCTCTATCCCTACTCTATAGGTTACTTGTGTGTGCCTAGTTTTTATGCAGGTTCTGGGGCTCTGAACTCATGTTGTCATATTTGTACAGCATGCCCTTTATCCATGCTCCCGACCCCAGAACAGTCTCCCTAGCCCCAACACATCAGTGAACACATCAGAATTTTGTAATCTATAGGCCAGTTCTTAAGCTTTTTGTGTATTTTGGATGTTGTAGATCAAAGATAATCTTTAGCACACCTTTAGTTCCAGCACTCGGGAGGCAGAAGCAGGTGGATCTCTGTGAGTTTGAGGTCAGTCAGCCTGGTCTACAGAGTGAGTTCCAGGACAGCCAGAACTGTTAACACAGAGAAACCCTCTCTTGTGGTGGAGGGTGGATTTAGCATCTTTGTCCTGAAGTTTTGAGGTTTCTTTTAAGGAAGATGATATAAGCAGATGTTTAAACTACTATTTTATGCATGTTTTGTGTCTTCCTACTTACATTCCGCTATTGTAGTAGAAAATGTAAAAAGAAAAGATGTGATTTAATTTTGACATTTCCAATATGGATAAAAGAAATCTGTGTAGAATTAAACCCCTATAGGTCCCTGTTGTACGTTGTTCTTTTATCTTATGTTTTATTTATTTTGCCTGTGTGTATGGCATGCTGCAGTTTTCAAGTATAGGTCAGAGGATAACCTGCAGGAACTAGTTCTCTTCTTCTTCCATGTGGCCCAAGGGTCACTCATAGATGCATGTATAAGTAATTATACGAGCCAAAAGTTGGTACGTATTGTATAAGACATGGTCATTGCACTTTCAAGCTCACTGTCACTGGGCTCACAGGCAACAACTGTGACTCACAGCAAGTTAGAATAGAGTTAAAGTATGACTGAATCTCTCTTGAAATCCCCAACTCAAAATTTATTTTGTGGTGTGTGTCTGTGTGTTTGTGTCTGTGTGTGTAGAGGACAGGACAGCTCTTTAAAGTCTGTCCTCTCCTTCTATCATTTGGATCCTGGCTATTAAACTCAGGTCATCAGGCTTGTAGGCGTTCACCTTCACTCACAAGGCCATCATGCTGCTCCTAAATCTCCAGTTTTAATGAAGTATGTGTACCATCATCATTCTTAACCCTAGAGCACTGAACTTTCTGCCAAATGATGTTTACGAACTCAGTAAGCTAGCAATGTTAGGTTGGTTGTCTTTGAAATTGACTGGACAGTTGTTTTATTAGAGCAGTTTTGCAGTAATCTTAGTGCAAAGTTAAAATAGGTGGGTCAGCTGGATAGGGAGACTACAGAAGAAAAATTTCCAAGTGACAAGTTGGATACAGAGATCTGGAGAGTGACTTCGTAACCGGTAGAACAGGTCCCTCAGTGAGCAAATGATTCATGTCCTGTTAACTCTGACAGGTACAGAGGCAACAAGCCAAAGAAGAATCTCTTGCTGATGATCTGTTTAGGTAAGATTTGTCCTTGTTCTCAGCCCTGTTGAGAAATGAACAATTATGTTCATGCCAATCAAATATTTGCCTAATTTCTTCATATAACTCTTATATTTTTATTACTTAAGCACATGTTGATTGAGTTTTCTGGCTATAGATTTAAGGTTGATTCAGTTTTATTATAAGATGTTTAAATTGTACACAGTGCAAATCACATCAGGGCAAAGCAAGACCCCTAAAGCTTTCAGTTTATGAATATGTGAGGTTCTCTTATAATAGAACTAAGTGGACAGACTGTGAAATCAGACAAATGAGGACCTACACCATTTAGTGAGTTTTAGTTTGACTAGTGAATGAAAATGAAAAATTAGATGAGATTTCGCATTCATTTTACTTGTTTTATGTTTGCTTTGTGTCACATTTTAGAGGATTTTTATTAGGAGTGCTTATAATTTAATGAATTTTGAACATTTCTAGAAACCCAATAAACCTCTCAAATACTAATCAGGTTCCCTCCCTTTTTTTTTTTTTTTTTACAGATTTGCTCCTTGTGTGTATGCTATTGTTTTCATTTTAATGCTTCATATTATCTTTGTTAATGATGATGTTTTTACCAAGTATACATTAATTAACACCAAGGGATAAATTGAAAGAAAACTGTTCATTATCTAACTTTAAGGACAACATTGATAATCTCAAGTGGTTGCTAAAGTGAAGCCCTTTAATGGGCTGCCTTAGTGAAATGTCCTCTAACCCAATATTTTTCTTTGCAGATATAACCCTAATGTAAGAAGAAGATAATCGAACGTTGTAAAGGAAGCTATAGAAACACATTTTTTTAGCACACATTTATTTCAGCCCAATGGGGATACGTGAATGTAATACATAGAAATTACAAATACTTTAAGGCTTCAACTTATTAAATAAAGCAAATAAACTCCATTCCTTTTGTCCTTAATATTGTCCTGAGGGGCCTTGTTAATCTTGTCTTTTGTGGTATATATATACATTTTAAGTGTATTTTTACTTACTAAGTAATTATAACAGTCATTGTGCCCAAAATTGTGAAACTGCATTAAGGAAGGGTAAAGACCAGAGTCTCCTTCAACTAGCTACTCAGTTCCCCTTGGTGGGGATAAATCTACATCTATATCTATATACCCATATAGGTACTTACTTCCTTTGAATCATTCTAATTCAAAATCTTCTACATAATATTTTTCAGAAATTACACATGTAGTTATTCTTTTTTTTATTTCTCCTTTTTATTATTTAATCTCCAAATAAGTACACACATATATAAGTTAATAGAACACAAGAACAACAGTACAATATATGCTGCCATTTATACCCTACTTAAAAAACAAAGTCCTTAAGACTAAATATACAAAACACTGTCAAATATATTTTATAATACATATGGAAATAGAGACATCTATTATACATGGTTTAAAAGACACATAAAAGAATGATGACAATTAATATGATATAGACATAAAGAGTCTCCTGACAAAGTCACAAGAATAAATTTTATGTGTGTAAAGACAAGATTATTCCACGCTTGATACTGAGAGTCAAAGGAATTGTTTAGCAGACCTAAGAAAAGGTGAATCAACTGCAAGACGTGCTCTACCCTCTCTCAAGGCATTATGTATAGCTGCTATCATCAAGGCTCTGTAGTATTGACAGAGGTTAGACATATTGATCAATAAAGCATAATAGCAAACCCAGGAATAGATCCACACAGACATGCCATATTAACTTTTGACAAAGATCCAGTGTCAGTCTAATGCAGGAAAAACAGACTTTTCAAAACAGAGTTGGAGCAAGTGAGCATTGTTAGGGCAAAGAAGAAAACAAAAACGACTGATTTGAAGAAAGGCTTATATCTTATACAGAAAAATAAAACACTTAAATTACATATTTAGCTACAGACTATGAATTTCTTTTTTTGCCTTTTTTTTTCTTCTTTATTTATTTTGTATTTATCAAAAAAAAAAGTAAAATGAATTTAAAATGCTGAAAAGTTCACAATAACTATAAAAAGGATAAAAATCATAAGCATGACTTATCACGGGTGATAATGCAAATAAGATTGTTACACATATATTTACTTTGTGTTCAGCTTTCCCTCTGAATTTTTTTTTTCCATCCCTGTATATCCTTATTGAAGGTCTCTTCCCCCTCCCACCACATCTGATCATTTTTCTTCTCTGCAACTCCCCATCCCCTCCCTGGGCAGGGAATAGACAGTCCTATGGTCCCACTGACCCAATAATGTTTGGCTCAGTCTCCACTCCTGGCCAAATCCAGTTTTGTCCATCCTCCCTCAAGAGTGAGTCAGGTGTTCCTTTTGTTGGAGTGGGATCTGAAGGATCAGTCCAGGGTGTTTCTGATCCCAAGCTGTTCAGTGGTTGTGGTTTGCAGCTTGGGCATGCTTGGCTTTTTTTTTCTTGTTTGTTTAGAGACCACTAATGAGTGAGTACATCCCCTGCTTATCTTTCTGAGATTGTGATACCTCACTCAGGAGGATATTCTTCAAATCCATCCATTTGCCTGTGAATTTTAGGATATCATTTTTTCTTACTGCTGAGTAGTATTCCATTGTGTAGATGTACCACAGTTTGTTAATCCATTCTTCAGTTGAGGGACATCTAGGTTGTTTCCAGGTTCTTGCTATTACAAATAATACTGCTATGAACATAGTTGAGCTAATACCTTTGGAGTGTGAATGTGCC
>PVIH01017552.1:0-41395 GCA_004025045.1 Sigmodon hispidus
TGCCATGTGGGTGCTGGGAATCGAACCCGGGTCCTCTGGAAGAGCAGACGGTGCTCTTAACCACTGAGCCATCTCTCCAGCCCCCCCTGCATTTTCTTTTCTTTCTTTTTGAGGTTTTGTGTGTGTGTGTGTGTGTGTGTGTGCGTGTGCGTGTGCGTGTGCGTGTGTGTGTGTGTGTGTGTGTGTGTGTGTGTGAGAGAGAGAGAGAGAGAGAGAGAGAGAGAGAGAGAGAGAGAGAATATGTATGCATATAGTAGGAATTAGCTTGGTTTGGTGGTGCCCACCTTTAATAATCCAGCACTCAGGGGGCAGAGGCAGGAGGATCTTTTGTGAGTTTAAGACTAGCCTGATCTTCATACTGAGTTCCAGGACAGCCATGGCTATGTAGAAACTGTTTCCAAAAATAAGTTAATTAATTAAAAAATAATAAAAAAAAATAGGCAGATGGTAGTGGTCCATGCCTTTAATCCCAGCACTTGGGAGGCAGAGGCAAGTGAATCTCTATGAGTTAGAAGCCAGCTTGGTCTACAGAGCAAGTTCTAGGACAGCCAGGGCTACCCAGAAAGACCCTGTCTTGAAGCAAACACACAAACAAACAAACCCCAAAAACCTAGGGACTGAACCTTGAACATCCTAGGCAAGAACATACTACCACTAAACTATGTCCCTAGTCCTTTAATTTTTTTTTTTTTTTTTTTTGGTGGGGGGAGAGGACTCACTTGTCTAGGTTGGACTTACACACAGTCTTTCCTCATCTAACTTCAGGGAGCTAACATTACAGGAATGAACCATTATGGGTGACTATGAATGTATTTTCTTTCTCTAAAGAAAAACATTTGTTTTGTGTTTATGTTTGTAAGCCTGAGTATATGGATGGGCACCACATGTGTGCATGAAGCTGCAGAGGTCAGAAGGTGTCAGACGCCCTTGAACTGGGGTTAGAGGTATTTGTGTGCTGCTGCTAGGTGTCTGTCTGTGGTTGCTGGGTGTCTGTGTGTAGCTGTTGGGTGGTTGGTGCTAGGAACCGAACCTGGGTCCTCTGAGAAAATGGTAAGCTCTCTTTAACTAGTGAGCCCTCTCTCCACCTCTTTTCTTTCCTTTTTCCACTTTTCTCTTTTTATTATCATTATTATTGGATTTTGGAGACAGGATTTCTCTGTGTAATTCTGGGTGTCCTGGAAGTAGATTTGTAGACCAGGCTGATCTTCAACTCAGAGATCCATATGCCTCTGCCTCCTAAGTGCTGGGATGGGATTAAAAGTGTGGGCCATCACAGCTCAGCTATTATTTTTTAATTTTATGTATTGAATGTTTTGCTTGCATGCATGTATGCAGGTGCACTACTTAACTGCTAAACCACCCTTCTAGCTCCTTCTTCTTTTTTTTTTTTAACTTTATTTATTTTTATTTTATGTGAATTGGTGTTTTGCCTGCATGTATAACTGTGTGAGGGTGTCAGATCTTGGAATTACAGACAGTTGTTAGCTGTCATGTGGATGCTGGGAATCGAACTCAGGTCCTCAGGAAGAACAGTTAGTGCTCTTAACCACTGAGCCATCTTTCTAGTTCACTCCTTTTTTATACTATATTATTTTCCTTACTATTTTCTGACCCCCAAAACGTAAAAATAGTAACACTCATCATGTGGGCTGGAGCGATGACTCAGAGGGTAAAAGCACTGACTGTTCTTCCAGAGGTCCGAGTTCAATTCCCAGCATCCACATGGCAGCTCACAGCCATCTAAAATGACAACTGATGCCCTTTTCTGTATATTATATACATAATAAATAAACAAAAGTTTTTAAAAAGTCATACAAGTATGATAATTACATGTATGTAGGAAATAGTCCATAAAAAATTGCTGAATTGAGTTCATGGTAAGTAACAGTGATTATATGCCAAATTGCCATCATCTTGTATCTTATCAATAGAATAGTAGAGCACTATTGCCTAGAATTCTCCAGGGAGGGGCTGGAGGGGCGGCTCTGCAGTTTAGAACACTTGATGCTGTCTGTCTGTCTGTCTGTCTATCTATCTATCTATCTATCTATCTATCTATCTATCTATCTATCTATCATGTACATAGTGTTCTGACTGCAGGCCACAAGAAGGCACTTCTCTTTCTTGAAGAGGACCTGGGTTCTATTTCTAGCAGATAGATGGTGACTTAGAACCATTCATAATTCCAGTTCCAAGGAATCCAATTACCTCTTCTGGCAGGCAAGCAAAACACTCATTTACATAAAATAAAATAAACCTTAACAAAAAAAAGAAAGAAAGAATGAGATTCCAAAGCCAGGGTAAAGCAGCTGACCCCGAATGACCTCAAATGTCCAGGAGAGCTCACAATGTTTTTTGTTTCAGTCACTCAAATTTAGAAAGAAAAAAAAAATTAGTCACACACAGCTGAAAATTAAAACACACATATTGCTCACTTTTTCCTCTTCTTTTAAAGACAGGGTTTCACTATGTCTGGCTGTCCTGAAACTTGCTATGTAGACCAGGCTGGCCTCAGACTCAGAGAGATGCGCCTGCTTCCCAAGTGCTGGGATTAAAGGGTGTTCTGGGGCTGGAGAGATGGCTCAGAGGTTAAGAGCACTGACTGCTCTTCCAGAGGACCCGGGGTTCAATTCCCAGCACCCACATGGCAGCTAACAACTGTCTGTAACTCCAACCCTCACATAGACAGACATACATGCAGGCAGAACACCAATGCAGATAAAATAAAAATAAATATTTAAAAAAAATAAAAATAAAAAAAAATAAAGGGTGTTCTATGATGTCTGGCATCGCTCACTTTTTAGTTGTACAGTTAACCATAGGACTCATGGGACACTATATGTGACACACTTAATTGTGACACTGACCGTTTAAACTCTGTTCTACTTACAGTTCTAAGAATAACTTACACTTTTGAAGAAAGAAAGAAAATGGATTTGTAAAATCAGAGAAGCTTAACTAATGTGTCCTAGTTTCTTTTCTTCTTCCTCCCCCACTCCCCCAGATGTAGGGGTCTTACAATATAGCCTCAGCTACTTACTATGTAGACCAGGTTGGCCTCTAGTTCATAACCATCTGCTTCTGCCTCTGAGTGCTGGGATTAAGAACATGTCACCACATCCCACAATCCTAGTTTCTTACTGTTTACTTTAAAAATTTTGTTTAGAGAGATGGCTCAACAGTTAAGAGAGCACTTTGTACTCTGCAGAGAACAGTTCAGTTTCTAGCACAGACACGGTCATTCACAACCATCGGTAACTCCAGTTCCAAGGGATGCGAAGCCGCCAACTTCTGATTTGTGAAGTGATCACAAGCTCATACGGTACATCTACACACATGGAGGCAAAATATTCACACACAGAAAAAAATAATAAAAAAGCACTTGCTGCTTTTGTAGAGAACTGGGGGCTTTAGGTCTCATCTCCCACACTGGCTCACAACTGGCCAATAGCTCCAGGGCATCCAATGCCCTTTTCTGACATCCTTGGGTACCAGGCATGCCCAGAGTGCACATACATGTGTCAGGCAAAACACTAAGACATATAAAATTTTTAAAATTTAATTTTGAGCATTGAATACTTTAGTGGTATCCAATAATATTGTATGCACACGGTCAATTTATTATATACTTACATACAAAGCCAATTTGCACCTAGAAACATAATCAGTGGTTCCCTTATTATGACCTATAATTATAAATTAAGCAATCATGAAATTATATAGTCCATTCAGTTTATAAACTGAAGAAAGACAACGCTCATGTTTCTCATTAATAACAAATCTCATCTTCTCTTGATTTGACATGTAGCTCTTTCTTTTATGGGGATGGTAGTTGGGGTAGGGTCTCTCTCCCTGTAGCTGAAGTCGATCTGGGACTAACTGTAGCCCAGGATGGCCTCTTAACTCATGGTAATCCTCTTAATTTAGCATCTAAAGTACTGGGATTATAAGTATGAGCCATCACACTCAGTCCGGGATGTCTTTTTAACTACAGCTCTAATTACTTTCATTAATTTAAAAATTATCTATTTATTATGCTATAGAGTCTCATAAAAGCTCAGGCTAGCCTGGAATTCCTGACCCTCCTCTTTCTATCTCCCAAGCCCTGAGGCTATAGGTGTGAACCTCCATAGCCACATTCTCAATTCCATTTATTTTCTGTGTAAATATTTATATCCATACTCATTTGTTAAGATAAACTTAGCTTTCAAATGGGCAGCTTATGTATAAATAATAAAAAGAAAACACTTGTTTTGCCTGAGGTTAGAAATAATTGTAAAAGTAACAAGTGTGAAATGTGACTGACAACCTTAGATTAAATAATTCTACTTAACGATTTGACAATGTAAATTTTTTTTAATTAAAATTCACTTGCTCTATAATTTAACCATGAGTTTGAGGCTAGCCTGGTCGACAGAGCTAGTTCTAGGACAGCCAGGGCTACACAAAGGAACCCTGTCTCGAAAGACAAAACAAAACAAAAACAAACAAACAAAAAACAACTAATAGTAGATGTGTATTTTTCCTCCTGGACATCTATTTGGTTTTTTTTTTTTTTGAGACCAGGTCTCATGTATCCCTGGCTGGCCTGGAACTCACTATGTAGCCCCTGAACTTCGGATCTTCCTGCCTCCATCCCTGGAGTGCTGGGATGATGGCAGGTACAGCCACAACCTGTTTCATGCAGGGCTTCATGCCTGCAAAGCAAACCTCTACCAACTGAGCTTTTTCTTCTCAAGTCAACAAAAATAGTTTGATATTTTCACAAAAGTAATGAGGGGTAGGGGAGAAGCAAAAGTAATTGGTCCCTAGCAGTCAGTAAGCCAACCAACCTTCGCTAAATGTCTTAAAATTAAGTTTCTTTGACTAACTCTAAAAAGATTCATTTCCCCTTAAATTTGTTTTTACTCTCCATCCACAGCATACAAATTAACAAGGAGGGCTAGATGGATGCTCAGCAGACAGTGTTCATTTCCCAGCATCCACATGGTGGCTTACAGTCATCTGTAATTCCAATTCCAGGCGACCAAAGCCCTCTTCTGGCTTCTGCAGGAACCAGGCACACACGTGGTGCAAAAATATATATGCAGCTAAATACCCATACACATTAAATAAAATAATAATTCAAAATATCAACAAAGAACTGAGTGTCTTCCGTTAAATCTGTAAATACCGTAACTTACAATTTGGAAAAGCTTTAATTATGGCTAATGGAAAAAAGCTTGATTCAAACAGATGCTCACTCTCTACAGTATCTCATTCTTTTTAGTTTGAGGGGCCTTACTGTGACCTTCCCTGTGGCCACATGCAAAAAGACTCTATCACAAATTTGAAGTAAATGCTTAGGACATGAGAGGCTGGCTAGTTTGCTTCTATCAACACGCAATAAATATAGGAAGAAAAATCGCTCAACAACCATTAGACCTTGAAAAACTTTCAGTGAATAAGTTGGGAATGCAGGAGCGCACCCACCACAGAGACGTGAAATCAGGCATCCATTCCCAACGGTACCTCTTTTTGTCCTGGGACTTACTCCCTGCACACCTCACTCAGAGACGCGAGCATCTAGGAAAGCTAGCTTACATTTCCCTGGTGCCGCCAGGGTAATCTTAAAGACAGTAGCGCTGCGCCTCTCCCACTTCTGGTCGGGTCTCAGACGGACCCCACAGTCCCGAAGAACCGAGAGGTCGATTCAGCGCGAAGATCTAAGCCTGTGTGCCTGGGCTGATCTCCGCAGCTCCTCGGAGCCGCCCTCATCCTAGTGCCCAGAATGATGATGGAGCCCAGGCTCCTTCCTTGCCAACCAAACACTCTGCAAGTCCCTTCCCCAAGCCTCGGACCCATCACAAATCCTTCTTTTCTCCCCAGGCCTAGGCCTTCCTCCAGGGCCCCCCTTTGGGGTTCCCCCTTAGCCCCCGAAACCTATCTAGAACCTTAGAGAGAGCAAAGCCAGCGCCATCCCACGTCCCCCTTGGCTTTAAGTGCTGCGCCCCACCCTGGGCCCGGGGACAGAAGCGGGGTAACTGGCTAGCACCAGAGGGACCGCAGGCCCCCACACTCACCATCCTCAAGCCGAGTCCCTCCTCCTCCTCCTCCTCCTTCTCCGCCTCCGCCTCCTCCTTCTTCTGCCTCCCCCGTTACCAGGGGTAACTGCTGCGGCGCCGCCCCTGACGTCCCTCGTACGCACAGCGGAGGAGCAGAGCAGCGGGATGGGGCGGGGTTCTACCCCGCTTTACCTAAACTGCGCAGGCGCACCAAAGCACCCGCCCACTGCGCAGGCGAGGCGGGCTGGCGAGAGACTCAGTGGGAGGGGTAAAATCGCCCACGTGGCTGGCGGGAGCCTGTGGCCTGTGATTGGTCAGAAAGAGGGGCGTAGTGCGAAGGGGTGTTCCCGGGCCTAGCTGCGGTACTCCAGTTCATCCTTCCAAGTCGGCTGAGGCTGGTGGCTGTCCCCTGGTGCATCCCTCTGGGACCAGGTAAGGGCCCTCAAGTGCAGGCCGGTTGCACAGCTACTTCTATCTCCGCGTCTCCGAAGGGAGCCTGCTTCTGTCCTGTTGGGGATGCCAGGCACTGCGAGCTGGACTTCCTTCTTCAGAAGCCGCGTGGCGGGGTGGAAAGGACCAGGTCTCCAGTGCGCTCCTCGCTTCCGACTCCCGATGCCAGGCTTTGGGGTCCCGGAGTTATGGGTTGCACCCCTATCTCCACATTCTCGTTAGAATCTAGGATAGGTGATTTCTCCTGGGCTCAGGGAGGTCGCCTGAGAGAGGGTAACGGAGACTGGGGACTGGTCCCTAGCATCGAGGTTAGCTGACAGCGGGAGTGTTAGATTGTCTGGGATCCGCTGAAACTCCTCTCTTGCGCAGGATCACTGGAGAGTTGCCCTTGCCTCTGTGCCTGGTACAGTCTACCTTCGTAGAAATTGTATTCTTCCTACTGGAATGCTTTATATATACAGAATTTATTCCCATTCATGCCCTCGGGGAATGAACCCTGAATACAAGGGCGTGTGCAGGCAGGCAAGTACTGAGCTAGACTGCATCCCTCTCCCCAGAGTAGTTATTACTCTTAGTAAACAGAGAACTTTCCTAACAACCGATAGCCTAGGTAGAGATGGTACCTCAGGAAGTTTGCTGATCCATGTGTACCCGTTACCTGTCTACGGCAAATGCATAGAGCATTGCCTATCTGTCACAAAGTAATTGCTATATATTATCAATAGTTTAATCTGAGCTTCAGGCTTCACTTCTCTTACCAACCTAACTAAGACTGAAGCAAAGGCAAATTTTTCTTGAATGGGTTTTCAGAGTTTTTTGTTTGTTATTTTGTTGTTGTTTTGAGACAGGCTCACTATGTAATTCACCGAGGACCACAGTGGCCTTAAATTCACAAATCTACCTGCTTCCTATGTACTCCTGGATACTGAGTTTGAAGTGTGAACCACTATGCCCTGTTAGTTTTCAGATTTTTTTGTTTGTTTTGTTTTAAGATTTATTTATTATATATACAGTGCTCTCCTGCATGTATTTCTGCAGGCCAGAAGAGGGCGCCAGATCTTATTACAAATGGTTGTGAGCCACCATATGGTTGCTGCGATTTGAACCTCTAGAAGAGCAGCTCAGCCATCTCTCCAGCTCTTAGTTTTCCATTCAAGTAAAGTACTTTTTATAAAACTGTAAAAAATAAAAAACAAAACAAAAAAAACCCAAACAAACAAACAAAAACTTTTGTGTGCATGAGTGTTTTGTCTTATGTATATAAGTACACCATGTAGGTGCTTGGTACCCTGGGGCTGGGGTCAGCCACCATGTGGGTACTGGAAACAGAATCCAAGTCCTCTGTGAGAACAAGTGCTCTTAATTACTGAGCCATCTCTCCAGCTCCCAAAATTATATATCTCAGAACATCTGCTACCTGCATACTTGTATCAGATCTTTGGAGAAAAAAGTCACTGCTGAATCTTGACTAAAGTGATGAGTCTGGCAATGGTGGCACTCATCTTTAATCCCAGCATTTGGGAGTAAGAGGCAGGGAGATCTCTGAGAGGGCCAGCCTGGTCTACAGAATTCTAGGACAGCCAGGGCTACACAAACAAACCCTGTTTTGAAAAAATTAAAAATTAAAAAAAAGATATAGGGTGAGTAGTTAATTTAGAGCACACACCTTGAACCCACCCCCCTTCTACTACTGAGCTACCGATTTTTACACTGTGGGCTCTTCTGTGGGAAAAGGCATGCTCAGATTTCCTTCTGAGGTAGGCCCTGTCATCACGGTTGCCTTGGAGTCAGCCGAATGTCTGTAAGCATGGGCCTGGGCCTACTGGTTTAATGATTACTGTCCTTCTCCAGGTGCTCCAGGCAACCTTGACAGTATTCCACTATTTTAGTGGTCTTTGGTCTGGTGTTCTGGAGTTTTGAGCTGCCTAGATATCCCAAGGCCCGGTGTCTGCTGGGCAGGTCTCTGTCTGAGAACTTCGCCTGTGGTCCCTTTTCTGAGCTTTGGTACCATTTGCTGGAGGAGGTCAGCGTTCTCTAGGAAGCATCAGTACTGTTTTGCTTCATTCTCTTTTTTCTTTCTCTTGTTCGCCTATTTCTCTCACAATTGCCCCCTCATTAAAGACAATAAAGTTTATTTATTTGTGTTTGCTTGTGGTGATCATGGACCATATGTATAAACTGAGGTCATAACCACTTCAAGGTATGGCTGAGGAGAAGGTTTTTATTGTAGACATGAAAGAAAGAACAGCCAGAGGTATCTGGAAGAGTCCAGAGCACGGGGAGAAAGTAGTACATTGAACATGGCTAGCAGGATGGACCGGGCCTCCAGAGGAGGGTGAGAGAGAAAAACAGAAAGAGAGGACAGGGGTGGGGGGTGGGGGGGTGCCGCAAGTGAGATGACTATTGAGACAGTTTTAATGTGTAGCTCAGGCTTCTCTGAACTTGTGGGATTCTTTGTTTTGTTTTGTTTTCAAAACAAAGTTTCTCTGGCTGTTCTAGAGCTCTCTGTGGAACGGGCTGGCCTTGAACTCACAGAGATCCTCCTACTTCTGCCTCCTAAGTGCTGGGATCAAAGGCATGCGCCACCACTGCCCAGCAGAAGTAGACTGTTGTGTGCCACTGCTCCGGGCCCCTTCTCGTTGCATGTGTTTACTTGCATATACCGTGAGTACCATAGCCACTGTGGGTTGGCCTTTTCTCTTCAGTGCCTGTCTGCTTACAGATGACTGGCTCCCCATGTCCAACCTCCTGAACCAGGCTTTCTACCCTAATAACCACAGCAATCTCGGAGTTGACTCTATTCTTTTCTTCACATGTTGCTTCCACCAGTCTTCTGCATTCCTTTCCATCTTTTGAGACCACTTTTCTTAGTTTACCTCTTAAATATAGCACTTCTGAGCTTATCCTCACCTCTATTTTCACTTAAATGACTTCAGTGCCCTTGACACGGTTCTTTTTCTTCTAGTATACACATCTGTACTTTTAAGCCCTAATACCTGCTGGCCAGCTGAACTTTGCCCCAGCAGACAGGAAATACCCTGAGCACAATCATTGAGCAAAATTCATATATTTCCTAACTTTACAGGTGAATGTTTAATAAGGAAGGTGGTGTGGCAAATGACCCTGGTGACAGTTGGTCACCTATCTATAGGTCACATAACCCTATCAGCTTGCCTGAATTTAAAACCACTTAGGAGACATCCCTCTGAATCTGTCTCTGAGGTGCTTCCAGAGTGCTTTAACTGGGTAGGAAAGACCTGCCTTAAATGTGGTTGGCACCATACCATGGGCGTAGGTCCTAGCGTAAGTGTAAAGAAAAAGAAAAGGAGAAAGCAAGCTGGCACCAATGTTCATCTTTCTCTGTTTCCTGGGTACTGACACCTGTGCCCAGCTGTCTCACCTCCCTACACCAGGTCTTCCTTGCCATGTGGGATGCAATATTTTTTTTAATATTTATTTTTTTATGTGAATTGGTGTTTTGCCTACATGTATAACTGTGTAAGGGTGTCAGATCCCTGAATTACAGACAGTTGTTAGCTGCCATGTGGATGCTGGGAATCGAACTCAGGTCCTCCGGAAGAACAGTCAGTGCTCTTAACCGATGAGCCATCTCTCTAGGATGTAATCTTTTGAACCATGAGTCAAAATAACTCCTCCTTCCCCCTCTAACTTTTATAATTTGGTTTGTCATGGCAACAAGAAAGTATCTAGTACCCAGACTTCTCTAGTAAGGAGAAGAGCTGTTGCTGTGTTAGATCCTATCATGTGGCTTGCAGACCTTTGGTTTCAGGAATAATGTTGATGAGTTTGGAGTCGTGGGCTATAAAAGCCCTCAGATGGTCTGAGCAGAACTTAGTGGGTCATTTTGGTTCAGTGTGGAACCCAAGAAAGCCCAGATAATGCAGATAGTGGAAGCTTGCCTTGTTAGCTTCCAGAAGGAAACAGAGACCCTGCTGGGAACTAGAAATCATCCCTATTCTATTCTGGCAGTTAATATGCATTCTGCTCATACCTTGAAAGTTTGAGGCCAAATTAAAAGGTAATTGACTAAGATATTTGGAGAAATTTCAAGACAACATAACATCTAGGCTGTGGCATGGTTACTGCTCACAGTGAGGAAGCGGAATAAGAGAACCGGGGAGAGAGTAGGCTGAAGAAAGCATCTAGAGTTTCTAAAGGGACAGTCACATTAAAGAGAAACGGCTGCTCTTTTTCGCTGGCCTTGTAAGAAAGGTTTACCATCCAAGGCTCCACTTGGTAAAAATGCATATCCATTTGAAAAAAAGAGAGCCCCTGCTGTTAAAACGACCACCTATGAACTTGCTTTCTCAAGTTTGGTTGCCAAGGTAGCAGAGCTCACTGCAGCTGTGGATGGAAGAAGCCACACTGTATCTTGAACAATTAGAATTGTCCTTGTGGATTTTCAGGCATCCACAAGGGAGTAACAGGGCCGTGAATGCCTAAGCCAAAGCGTCTGGTGTGTCTCCGAGTAAGCCTGCGCCCTTCACTTTCCACAGATGTTTCTGGAGCCCTCACTCTTCAGCCTCTTTAGGTTCTAGCATCCATCTCTCCCTGCTTCCTAACTGCATACCCCTACCACCCATTTTGCTGCCATGGTGGTTAGGCTGTGGTAAAGACATTCTCCAAAGGCACCTGGTGAGGAGCAGAAAGCTTCTATTTTAGAACGGCCACTTTTCCTGTCTCCCTTCTAGGAGTACCCCAGGGGATATTTTCTGGCTAGTTTGTGGTGATCTCTCACTGCCTAGCCAGACCGAGCTCCTCTGTGGTAGATAGATACTGTCTCCCATAGTGTGATCAAGCACAGGGCCACTATCATGGATCCAGGAAGTACTTGTTGGCAATTGCTTAGTCTGATCACCATTCATAGGGGCCCCTCCATCAGCACAGGGGATGCCTAGCGGCTGGCAAGAGCAGGCAGTCTCTGACTGCCAGCGTCTGGGGCCCGCTGATTTGCAGGTTGTGTGTGAACAATATGGAGGCTGACCTGCCTGGTGTTAACATCGATGCGCCCCGCTGGGATCAGAGCACGTTCCTGGGGCGCGTGAAGCACTTTTTTAACATCACCGATCCTCGCACTGTCTTCGCTTCGGAGCAGGAGCTGGACTGGGCCAAGGTGATGGTGGAGAAGAGCAGGTGAGCAGTCAGGGGAGGGCCGGAGGGGCCAGCACAGTACTGGGCTCTCCAAGGAAAGGAAGGAGAAGAGCAGGGAGACTGGGAGACGGGTCATCAGTCAGGTGGTCACTGCGGTTGTCATTGGCTAACAGGATGGGACTTGTGCCCCCTGGCACTCAGGTGGAGCAGCTGCTATATGCTAAGAAGCTGTATGACTCCGCTTTCCACCCAGACACTGGAGAGAAGATGAACGTCATTGGGCGGATGTCCTTCCAGGTCCCCGGGGGCATGATCATCACAGGCTTCATGCTCCAGTTCTACAGGTGAGTCCTGAGATCAAGGGGGAAGGGGTCCAGCTAGGTAGGGAGCAGTCCAGATACTGGGCACTGTGCTAAGTTCTTTGCATGAGTGGACTTTTCACTCTCTACAGCCTTACACACAGATGCTGTTTTTTCATTTCTTGTTGCTAGATGGGATTCTAGAGGCTAACACTTTATGACCGCAGTTAGAATGAGGGCTGCTGCTGCTGGAACAGACCTAGTACTCTGTGGGCTATCCATCCTAAGCTTTTTACATTATTATTAGTAGTAGTAGTTGTATATTGAGACAGAGTCTCACTATATAGCTGTGGCTGGCCTAGAACTCTATGTAGACTAGGCTGACTTTGAACTCATGGAGACTCAAACTACCTCTGCCTCTAGAGTACTTGGATTAAGGGATTAAGTATTTTTCCTTTCTTTCTTTCTTTCCTTCTTTCTTTTTTTTCAAGACATTGTTTCTCTATTTAGCCCTGGCTGTCATATAACTCACTTTGTAGACCAGGCTGGCCTCAAACTCACAGAGATCCACCTGCCTCTGCCTCAGTAGTGCTGGGATTAAAGGCATGTGCCACCACCGCCCAAATAAAGATTAAGTCTTAAAAAAATTATTTATTTTATTGTATGTGAAGTGGGGGTACATCCCACTGCCTGTGTGTGTGTGTGTGTGTGTGTGTAGGTCAAAGGATACAGAAGTGGGGATAGAGCACGGGCATCTTTACCTTCCCTGCCATCCCACCAACCTCCTGTTATTATTGAGGTAGTCTTGAAATGTAACTCTCGATGGCCTGGAATTGGTCATGTCACCCAAACCTCAAGGTTGCACAGGTCCACCTGCCTCTGCCTCCCAAGTGCTGGGATCAAAGTCCAGCTGGCTCCTCCTCAGTTTTTTGTTTTTTTTTTTTTTTTTTTTTTTAGTAATTTTTATTTTTTGTGCATTGGTGTTTTGTCTGCTTGTATGTCTGTGTGAGGATAACAAGTCCATTAGAGCTGAGCTGCAGACAGTTATCAGTTGCCATTTGGTTGCTGGGAATTGAACCCAGGACCTCTGGAAGATCAATCTTAACCTCTGAGCCATCTCTTCAGCCCCTCAGTCTAAATTCTTTTTTTTTTTTTTTTTAAAGATTTATTTATTCATTATGTATACAGTGTTCTGTCTGCATGTATGCCAGTAGGCCAGAAGAAGGTGCCAGATCTCATTATAGATGGTTGTGAGCCACCATGTGGTTGCTGGGAATTGAACTCAGAACCTCTGGAAGAGCAGCCAGTGCTCTCAAACTCTGAGCATCTCTGCAGCCCCTTAAAGTATAAGAACTCCACAATGGATTGGTCCCGCCCCTACGCCAGCTACCTCGAGAGACTTCCCAGATCCCTCTCTTTCCTTTCTGCCGCCGCCATGCCATCCAGACTGAGGAAGACTCAGAAACTCTGGGGCCACGTGAGCCATGGCCACGGCCGTATCGGTAAACACCGGAAGCACCCAGGAGGACGAGGAATTGCTGGAGGCATGCATCACCACAGGATCAACTTTGACAAATATCATCCAGGTTACTTCGGGAAAGTTGGTATGAGCCATTACCATTTAAAGAGGAACCAGTTTCTGTCCAACTGTCAACTTGGATAAACTGTGGACACTGGTCAGTGGGCAGACACGGGTCAACGCTGCAAAGAACAAAACGGGAGCTGCTCCCATCATTGATGTTGTGCGATCAGGCTATTACAGAGTTCTGGGGAAGGGAAAGCTCCCTAAGTAGCCTGTCATCGTGAAAGCCAAATTTTTCAGCAGAAGAGCTGAAGAGAAGATAAAAGGTGTTGGAGGCGCCTGTGTCCTGGTGGCCTGAGGCCCCTCTGGAAAAGCTAATTAAATGTTAACGTTTTCCAAAAAAAAAAAAAAAAAAAAAAAAAGAACTCCACAATGGATTTGTTTTGAACGTGACATCCAGATGAAAAACAGAAAGGCCCTTTTTTTGCTCTGCTTAGTTAGGAAGGGAATAGGCTTTTGATGTATGAGTCTCCCAGTCTCCACCTCTGAGTCCTCCACCCCTGTGTATTCATTTACTTAGCTGTTGAGCTCTGCCTTGGCCAGGTGCCAGGGATGAAGGACTTTAGGATGTTAGGCCCTCCCCCCCTGGAGAACACAATGGAGATTGGGAAGTGGGAAGTTGAGGGAAGAATTTTGAGTCATGGGAACAGGACACATGAAATGATTGTCTTGGGAGAGACAGAAAGGTCAGAAATATTCCAAGAAGAAAAGTATCTCAACAGAGCAGGATTCTGCCCCTGTGAAGAAAGGAAGAAAGGGTGTTTTGGGCAAAGGACTCATCCCATCCAAAAGCCCAGGGGTATAAAAACTGTCATAGGAATTGCATATGGAACTGCAGATGCCATGGTGCCTAGTAACCCCAGGCCCTCTGTTCCATCTCTCCCCGTCTCCCTTGCTTGTAGGACGATGCCCGCGGTGATCTTCTGGCAGTGGGTGAACCAGTCCTTCAATGCCTTAGTCAACTACACCAACAGGAATGCTGCTTCCCCCACATCCGTCAGGTAGGAGACCCGAAATGAAGCTGTGCTCTTCCTCTGAAGGAATGGTTCTCCCTCTGCTCTGCTTGGCTGTCCTTCCTAGCTCAGAGGGGCCCACTCTGGCAGGTGGCTGGCCTACCATTTCCCAGAGTTTGAAATACTCAGACCAACTGAGAGTATCTTCTTCCCAGTCTATTTTAAAATGTCCATTCATTTGACTGCTATATTTTTCTTTTGTTGTTTTGGTTTTTTGAGACAGGGTTTCTCTGTGTAGCTCTGGCTGTCCTGGAACTCACTCTGTAGACCTGGCTGTCCTGGAACTCAGAGATTCGCCTGCCTCTGCTCCTGAGGTCTGGGATCAAAAGTATGTGCCACCACCACCCAGCTTTATTTCTTTTTTAAAAGAAATTTATATTTTTACTTTTGAGATTTAGTTTATTGTATGAGTGTTTTGCCTGCATGTATGTCTGTGCACTGCATACAAACCTGGTGCCTGCACAAGTTAGAAGAGGGCATTGGATCCCCTGGAACTGGAGCTATGATGGTTGTGGGCCACCATGTGCGTGCTCAGAACCAAGCCTGGTCCACTGCAAGAGCAGCAAGTGCCCTTGGCCTTTACGGTTGGCTCAGTAGTTAAGAGCATGCACTACTCTCCCAGCACTCCCAAGTCTGATTCCTAGCACCTGTATCGGGTGCTCCAGCTCCAGGGGCACCTGACCTCTGGCTTCTATGGGTGTGCACACACAAATGTACACACACACATAATTTTAAAATAAAAACAAAACCAAGCCAAGTGTAGTGGCTCACACCTTTAATCCCAGCACTCAGGAGGCAGGGTCAGGGAGATCTCTGTGCATTTGAGGCCAGCCTGGGCTACAGAGTGAGGCTCCTAACCACTGATTTATTTTATGTGTGTGCATGTTGTTTTTATTCTCCACATGTGTGAAGATGCCTGCCAGAGCTAGAAGAGGGAGTCAGATGCCCTGGAGCTGGAGTTCTGGGTAGTTGTGAGTCACCCTGTGTGGGAGCTGAGAACTGAACTCCAGTCCTCTTAACAACTGAGCCATCTTGTCCCAGGATTTTCCTGAGTGTGTTTTATGTTCCATGAAAGGTTCTAGAAGCTTGAGATAGCTAATGAGTAAGACAGCAGCCCTGTTTGAGATCTTTTAACAGGCTAGCAGGCAGACCTCTGTGAATTCAAGGCCACCTTGTTTTGTATAGCAGCCCCAGGGCTACATACTGAGATCCTGTCTCAAAGCCCACCAAGCCAAACACGAAGAAAAGTCTTCTAAAAAAACAGACACAGTGAACTTGGCGATTCTGTTGTTAAGGAGATGATTGGCATGACAGGACAGTGAATGGCACTGTAACTCTGTCCTTTCTATAGAGGACATCCAGCTGGGCTCTAAAAGATAAGGGTTGTCCTAAGGTTACTATTGCTTTGGTGAGACACCATCATGAAAAGTAAGTTGAGGAGAAAAGATTTCACTCACAGTTTGACATAACAGTTTATCATAAAAGGGCAGAAGCCTGAAGACAGGAGCTGATATGGAGGTCATAGAGGATACTGCTTACTGGTCTCTCTGGCTTGCATAGCAATTTTTCTTATAGAACCCAGTACCACCAGCTCAGGAATGGCTGAATGTAGCCAGAATTTTCTGGCCTGGCCTAGCCCCAAGGTCTGGACCTGCCTACAGATGCTTAGTCCCAAATAATCACACAGGGGCTGATATTAATTACAAACTGTTTGGCCTATGGCACATGCTCATTGCCAACTAGCTTTTACAACTTAACTCAATCCATTTTTATTTATTTATTTATTTATTTATTTTTAAGATTTTTTATTTATTATGTATACAGTGTTCTACCTGCACATATGCTTACAGGCCAGAAGATCTCATTATAGATGGTTGTGAGCCACCATGTGGTTGCTGGGAATCGAACTCAGGTCCTCTGGAAGAGCAGCCAGTGCTCTTAACCTCTGAGCCATCTCTCCAGCCCCAATTCATTTTTAGTAATCTATGTATTGCTATACATAAAGCTCTGTAGCTCTACCTATGTTCCATTACACCTTGTCTTCTGGGTGGCAGCTTCTTAGCACCTTCCTCTTTTATCTTTATCTCTGCTTGTATTCCAGCCTGCCTCCAAGCTGCCTTGCCACAGGCCCAAACAGTCCATTTGTTAACCAATGGTAATAAAGCATACTCACAGCATACAGAAAGACAACCCACATCAGCTGAACCTACAACGTGTTAGGCCTTCCCCCATCAGTAACTAATTAAGAAAATGCCCTAAGCTGGGTGGTGGTGGCACAGGCCTGTAATCCCACTAAGGAGGCAGAAGCAGGCCAATCTTTTGAGTTTGAGGCCAGCCTGGTCTAGTGAGTTCCAGGGCAGCTGGGACTACACAGAATTTCTGTTTCAAAAAACTTTAATAAAGCCACCACCCCCTAAGAAAAAGAAACAGAGAAAGAAAGAAAGAAGGAAAATACCCTAAAGACCTTGCCTACAGCCTGGACTTATGGAGGTATTGTCTTTCTTTCTTTCCTTCTTTTTAAAGATGTATTCGTTTATTATGTATACAACATTCTGCATCCACGTATATTTGCATACCAGAAGAGGGTAACAAATCTCATTACAGATGGTTGTGAGCCACCATGTGGGTGCTGGGAATTGAACTCAGAACCTCTGGAAGAGCAGCCAGTGCTCTAAACCCCTGAGCCATCTCTCCAGCCCTCTTTCCTTTCTTTCTTTCCTTCCTTCCTTCATTCTTTCTTTCTTTCTTTTTTTGAGACAGGGTTGTTCTGTGTAGTCCTGGCTGTCCTGGAACTCATTCTCGAGACCAGGCTGGCCTCGAACTTGGGGATCCACTGCCTCCGCCTGGGATTAAAGTCGTGCACCACCACCCTGCTGGAGGCATTATCTTAATTAAGGCCCTGCTCTCAGATGACGTTAGCTTGTGTCAAGTTGTCAGAACTAAGTGGTAAGCACAAGGATTTGGGTGTGTGAGAGACAGAGAGCAGCAGTATGCACTGGCTCTATGGCAGGAAGAAGTGTGATCAATCTCTGTGTGTGAGGTACCGAAAGGACCAAGGATGCCAGGCATGGAGCGATGGAGACGGAGTCTGAGATGATCCTAGAGACAGGCCACAGGCCCTGAAACCCCATTACTAGAGTTTCTCACTGATGCCCCTCGCTTTGGCTCAGCCACTGTGGATGCCACAGCCAGCATCTGACGTTTCTCTTCCACTAGGCAGATGGCCATCTCCTACTTCACGGCGACTACCACAGCAGTAGCCACTGCAGTGGGCATGAATATGTGGACAAAGGTATGTATGGCTGGAACTGCTGTGGGCAGTGCCCACCAGAGGGCAGCAGCGTTCTAGAGAAAAGAGCTTGGAATTTGAGGATGACTGGACACATCAGTAGCATTGTTTACTCACCTCTTTTCCTGTATAATCCAGCCTTTTCCACCCCCTCCCCCGCCCCCCACCTTCGCATGAGCTTGAATAACTTTTATTATTCCCTGCCTCCAACAGAGAGCTCCACCCTTGGTGGGCCGATGGGTGCCCTTTGCTGCTGTGGCTGCAGCTAACTGTGTCAACATCCCAATGATGCGACAGCAGTGAGTACTGGGACCCTTGTTCCCCTCATCACAGGGTTAGCCGGGAACGGGAGGAAGCCACGGCAGTGAGCCCATAGCTTCCTGGGACTGAGGCAGGACAGAGAAGACCAATGGGCCCAATAGGCCCTCAAGGCTGCCATTCCTCCCTAGTGGCCCAAAGACTGGTGGGTGATTTAAATATAGTGTGTCCCGTGTTAAGTGAGGTGGATTGAGCATGGACATATGGACCAGACATTTTTTTTTACTGGTAGTGCTGGGGATTGAACCCAATTGCTAGGCAAGCGCTCTGTCCCTAAAGCTGCATCCCTAGCTTAGATCCAGTCAGAGCTGTGAACTCTGCCTGCTTCCCAGGTTCAGAGGACAAGTGTCAAGGCAGAGCCACAAATGCTGGGATGGTGCTCAGGGAAGCCAAACAAAAATAGCCCTGGAGAGAGGGCCAAGAGGTTAAGAGCACTGACTGGTTCCCAGCACCCACATGAGGCAGCTCACTACTGTCTATAACTCCAGGGGCTGGCTTTCTTGGCCGCTGCTCAGGGTCATTTCTGAGGTACCGTTCATTGGATTGATGAAGGGTTGCTGAGGGTCCAGACTGCAGGAGAGGCTTCCTAGAGCATCAGTCCCCTGGCATGGGTGGCCTGATGTGACACATGCCAGGCAGATTCCCAGCACCTGCCTCCTAAAGTCCAGAAACTTCTGTTTGTCTAGGGAACTCATCCAGGGCATCTGTGTGAGAGATGAGAACCAAAATGAGCTTGGTTGTTCTCAGGTGAGCAGAGAGACTTCCTCCTCAGACCCTGTCTCCTCCTAGGTGATCTCACATATGACCTGGGTGCCATTATGAGTTTGAGAAGACGTTTCTTGGGCCCATCCTATCTCTTCTTAAATCCTCCCACATTTCTTTGTTCAGAACAGGCTTCATGCATCATTTCAGGTGGGAGGGTGTGGTGAGGACATGATTCCTGGTGCGGCCATGCCATCCCCTTGCCTGCTCAGACTTGGCCATGGACCCTGACTTACCTCTTTGGTCTAGCCCATGTACACTGGATACGTGTGTCCTGACGTCTCTCTTCTGTCCTCAGAGAGCTGCGGCTGTGGGCATCACCCAAGTGGTTATTTCTCGGATTACTATGGCAGCCCCAGGCATGAGTAAGATGGGAAACACCTCTTGCCCTGGGGAACCCTTGAATACACGCTAGAGGCCTCAGTTACCTCAGCTTTCAGGTGGGAGGTGGGACACCTTCCCAAGCTGTTTTCTGAGAGCGAAAGCCCAGGGAAGCACATGTGTTCTTAGAATATCAGTTCATCTGATTTGGGGGAGCAAGTTAACTTTATTTAGCTGATGTTTACTAAGCAACAGTGGGGAGACAGTGGCAGAAGCAGAGCCTGCCCCCTCTTTTCCCTCTCCCGGTTTCCAGCAGGGGCATCTTACAGAGCAGGATGCACAGTTTGTTTGCACACGCCTACAAAGCACTTCTCATTTTGAGAAGGATGTTTCAGGTTCTGGGCCTTTGTGTGTCTGCCTCCCGTTACTGGGGAACACATTTTTGGGTAACATGCTTCCTCTGGGACTTGGGGGAGAGTCTGGGTAGCAGGTCTGATGTGACTGCAGCAGTAGGGGTTGGGGAGCTCCCCCCTCTCAGCCTCCCTGTCTTCTCCAGTCTTGTTACCAGTCATCATGGAGCGGCTGGAAAAACTGCGTCTGATGAAGGTAGGCGAGGTCTCCCTGCCTCGAGCCCTAGAAACTGTCCTTTCCCCCTTCCCAATAGCTACCACCCTATCTTACTCAGTAGAGCCTGTCCATCTCTGCCAGCCCTCCCGGTTCAGAATGAGAACGGGCTTCCTGACCTTGGCAGCAGGGCCAGGGGGATTCCATCTCCAGTCAGGGTAGCAGGTCCAGCCTCTGGTTGCTGGCTGGTGGGGTGGGTGCCGGGTCTGCTGTGGGTGTCTGAGTCCCGTGGGGGTCTCTCTGTTGCTTTCTTGTCTCGTGCAGAAGATCAGAGTGCTGCATGCTCCTCTGCAGGTTTTGTTGTGCGGCTGCTTGTGAGTATTTGGTTTTTGGTGTCTTGGGGTCTTTGCTGGCTGGGACACCCGGGACCTGTTCCAGAAGTGACCAGGCTGAGTGCAGGGGCCCATGTCATATCCCAGCACCTAGATTGCCAAGCTGGAGTTCTTCCCAGGGTCCCCTCTCCCTCAGGCTAGAGCAGTTTTAAGGAAGAAAAGAAGGAGGAGATAGTGGTTGGCTGGGGCTGTCAGGCATCGCAGTCTCGCATGCAGGAAAAATGGTACATCATGCCGGTGTCCTCAGGGACTTTGCCATCAATTGTGCCCTCCTGGTGCTAGTCGCTTTCCCTGTGTGGCACAGATGGCTGTGACCTTGGAGCCTGAAGTTTACCATTCTTAGTTACATCATTATTTTCTTCTCATGTTGGAATGTGGGTGTGAAGTGCAGGTTGGAGTCGGGGAGGGACTCAGTGATAGAGTTCTTGCCTAGAATGTACAAGACCCTGAGTTCAGTTCCCAACCAGGCGGCTTACACTTGGGTACATCATCCCAGTAGAGGTGGGAGGGGCAGTGTTCAAGGTCAGCCTCAGCCAGCTCCTGCCTCTGGGCTACAGGACCCTGTCTTTAGAGAAGGGCTGGACTCAGGGACAGGGTGTGGCCAGCCTCGGGGACTTGTCCCTGACACTCTTCTCCTTTCTTACAGCCTTCTCTTCATGGTGCCAGTGGCATGTGGGCTCTTCCCACAGGAATGGTATCAGTCATTTGTTCCCGCTTTGTTTCATCACTCTGCTTCTGCTGATCTGCTGACCTGTGGAGAGAGGGATGCTCAGGAAAGTAGATGCTCCTAGGGACGGGGCACTCATCCCCCTAAGATCTGGTTCTGGTGAATGGCACACCAGCCAGGTCTCTGCAGGGGCGGGGTGGAAGAAGCCAAGAGGAAGAGTTGCTCCCACCCAGTGCCTTAGAGAGATGGTGGTGTGTGTGTGTGTGTGTGTGTGTGTGTGTGTGTGTGTGTGTGTGTGTGTGGCGTGCACGCCTGCTGAGTGAGCGTTAGGAAGGTCATTTCTGGAAGGATCTGGTCTTTAAGGTTGAACAAGGCGCTTCTGCTTCTTCTGGCTCCTGTATGGGTCTGTGCGGGGGACTTGTACCTCTCAGCTTTCCCCTGTCTCCTGGAAGGGAGGGTGGGAATGGATGTGATGGGAAAGGGGCATCAGCCTGGGGGCAGCTGGAGGCTGCTATATGACCTGAGCTCTGTGCTTACAAACTTGTGGGAAAGACAGATGTTTAGGAACTTTTGTCCAGGTAGAATGTAGAGATGAAATGTAATATTTATTCTGACACACAGAGGTCAATGATAATTTTGGCTGGAAAAACCAAGAATTAGGTGAGTGTGTAACTTGAACTTACAATCCCACACTGGAGGTAGGGCATGGGGCTAAAGCAGGAGGGCCAAGAGTTCAAGGCCAGCCTGGAATATACAGACCCTAGCAAACAAAAGCAATTAAATCTTTTTCTTTTTTACAACTCCTGTCTCAAAAACTTAAGAAGAGGTCTGGGGAGGTGGCTCAGTTGGTAACATGTTTGCCCTGGGATCTGAGTTAGAGCCCCCGAGCCCACATTATAAATCTAGTATAGTGTATATGTTTGCAGTTCCAGGTGTTAGGGAGGCTAGACAGTTGATCTTCGAAGCTCATTGGCCAGCCAGCCTAGCCGAATTGATGAGTTCCAGTTCAGTAAGAGATCCTGTCTCCAAAAACTAAAAACTGAGGTCAGTTGAGAAAGACACTTGATGTTAATCACGCGCGCGCGCACATACACACACACACACACACACACACACACACACACACACACACACACAGGACAGTCAGATTTTTAAGAAACCACAAAGGGCGCTGCACTGCTTTCATTCCGTTGCTGTGACAACCCCCCCTGAGTAAAAGCAGCCCAGCTAAGGAGGTTTGTTTCCTATTTCTGATTCCTGTGTATGTGTCTGTGTCTGCTGGTGTTAGCAAGGGCCAGAGGAGGACCCTGGATCCCTTGAAGCTGGAGTTATAGGCAGATTTGAGCTGCCTTACATGGGTGCTGGGATTTGAACTAGCATCCCCTGGAAGTCTTCCCCCCTTTTTATCAAAAAGCAGAAAGAACACATTCAGTGCGGTCACATTAGGAGGGACAGAGAAATCCAGTGACCCCTCAAGTTTGTCTTTGGGGTTCTCAAGTCAAAGTTTAGAGGGCCAAGCATGTACACCTCTATGCAGTCCTGGTCTCGGCCTGTAGAGCTGTGTGAAATCTTTTAGGGAGATGTGTTCCCTAGGGAAGGAAGGATTTATTTGGTGTGTGCATCTGTGTCAAGGCAGGTCAGGGAGCCAGGGTGGGGACTCAAACAGGAGCTGAAGCAGAAGGCATGGAAGCATGGGATTTGCTGGCTTGTTCATATGGGCTCATGTTGAGCTCTCTCATAGAGCCCAAGGCCACTAGCTCAGGGAATGGGGCCACCCACAGTAGCCCAGGTGCTCCCACATCTGTCAACGATCAAGACAACTCCTCACATTCATGCCCACAGGCCAACTTGATAGAGACAGTTGCTCAATTGAGATTCTCTTTTTGGGGGACTGTGTCAGCTTAATAGTGCTAACTAGGATGGACTTCCTAGAGGTGACATGGAGGGTGAGGTTGTTTTCCTCAGGGTGAATTGCTGATTATCTTGAATATTAGAATCCTTATAATCCTCCTTTGGTTTTCTTTTCAGCAAATTACCAGTTTCCTATCTAGAAGCAGAGCTGCAGGACACCATCAAGACCAAGTATGGCGACCAAGTCCACTTTACCTACTTTAATAAGGGACTCTAAGTGCTCAATGCCTGCAAGGACTGATCAGTAGCCTGTATGGACCAGCTTTTCGATGGCAGCTGTACATGCCTGTATCCACATTCCTCTTTGCAATAAGGTCTGAAAGCCACACTAGGCTGGATTGGGAGACAGAGTGGGTGGGTAGGGAGATAAGTCCTGTTTCCATATACACACCCTCTTTTTTTGGACTCCAGAGGACAAAAATTCAAAAAGGGATCAGGGTGGCTGGGGGTCTAGCTTAGTCAGTAGTATTTGCCTAGTGACCACAAAGCCTTGAATTCGATCCTTACACCATGTGATTCAGGCATGGTTGTACATGCTTGTGATCCTAGTACTTGGAGGGGAGACAGGAGGATTATATGTTCAAAGTCAATCTTAGGTACATGGGGAATTCGAGGCTACCCTGAGTTAGATAGTATCTTAAAAAGAAGTAGGAGACAGAACAAGGACAAAGGTATTCTGTCTGCTTTGTCCTTGGCCCCTGTCCTTTGGGACCAGAAGCTGAGGCCATCTCAGTTGAAGCTGCTGTTATCTGGGAGACACTTACCCAGTTTGGAATAATTAGAACCTGTGATTGATTCCTTTCCAGTCAGGACGGTAGATCATGAAATCCCTCTCCTTCCTCCCACTTCCTCTGTCCCAAGTGAGGGAAACGTTTACCTGTGTGATTCTAAAAAGGCTTTTTATCATTTTAGTGTTATTTTATGTGTATGGGTGTTTTACCTTCATGTGTGTCTCTCTGCACAGTGTCCACAGAGGTCAGAAGTGGGTGTCAGATCCTCTGGGACTGAAGTTACCACTGTGAGCCACCATGTGGGTGCTGGAAGTCAAACCCTGGTCCTCTGGAAGAGCAGCTACTGCTTTTCCCTACTGAGCTGACTCTCCAGCTCCTATTCAGGACAGAAGAGGGACCACCCCTCCCTCCTTCCACTGTGCCCTGACTGGGATGCATCCTTGGGAATGCTGCGAGACTTGAGTTTTTCAGATGCTGAGAATTATTTGTACTAAAAAAGGACAAAAACTGGACAAATAGTTTCTTTTCTCAGCCCATTCTGTCAAATCCCAGAGACTGCTGTGCACTGACAGCAAAGGGAGGCTGTACTTGAACACCTGAACACAGTTCAACCAGGACCACAGCCTTAGGAGGGTACAGCCAGCAGCCATTTCACCAGAGTTATGTGGGGCATCATGTTCTATCCTTTCGATAATGACTTTATTCTGTCTTAAAATCATGTCTAGATCTATTTCTGGGACCCTTATTCTGAGAGAAGTCTCTTCTCTCATTGCCTTCCCTGGGTTACAAGCCCCTCCCTCACTGAGTTTACCTGCCACACATTTTAGTGGGAATGATTTCCTGGTGGCCTCCCTTCCTGAGCCAAATGCCAGAGGACTGAGAGCACAGGGAACTACTTGGACACCCTGAGAGGAAGTCAACCAGGACCAAAGAGCCTCAAGAGAACACACAGAAAGTGGCCAATTTAGTTCTTGTCTTGTTCCTTGAGCTCAGAGGGATTATGGCTAACCTGTGGTTAATGTGTATGTGAATTTTGTCTGGTAAGATTTGCTGTTAAAATGCTCTCATTATAAATTGAATAAATGATTTAAAAGAACATGAAACATTGTCTGCAAACAAAGCTAACTCCAAGCAGTATCTGTGGTCTGACCTTGGCCTAGGCATGTCAGAGGATATCACAAGTGTAAGGGAACCTATCTGATGGCTGGAGACCATTGTTCAGTTCCCTATTAAGGGACAAGAATCCACCCACCTGTATTGATGCCCGACTGGTCTCCAAGACTGGGATTTGTGCTACCTTAGGGCTGGAATTGGTGAGCCATAGCACAGCCAAACTCAACTGCTCTCTCTCTCTCTCTTTGCACTTGGGAACTAAAAATGGTTTTATATCTCTTAAAGGGTTATAAAAAGAAAAAAACTAGAATATGTGATAGAGACTTTGCATATGTGTCATATAAAGTTTTAATGTAAGTCTCTTCTATCCTGCAACTGTGGCTCTTAGGAATGTATAATACTAGGCCTGGCTGGGCAGGCCTTTAATTACAGCACTTGGAAAGCAGAGTCAGGTGGATCTTCATGAGTTTAAGGCCATCCTTCTCTACATAGTACATCCAGGCCAGCCAGAGCAACAGAGAGACCCTGCCTCGAAAAGGAAGAATGCATACCAGGGTCACCTAAAGATGTTGAGATGGGGGGCTGGAGAGATGGCTCAGTAGTTAAGAGCACCCTCTGTTCTTCCAGAGAACCAGGGTTCGATTCCCAGCACCCACATGGCAGCTCACAATTGTCTGTAGTTCCAGTTCAAGGCAAACAACAAGGCAAATAATTAAATAAATAAATAAAAAGTTTTAAAAAAAGAAAAAAAAAAAAAGATGTTGAGCCGGCACAAGCAGCTCACCCCGGCTTTAATTGTGTGGGTGGAGCCTGATACTGTGCAGGTGTTCTCACTTCCTGGTAATGCCGGCTCGTGCTGATCTGATATCACACAGTTGCTGTGAAGGGTAGATAGTACGTGCTTGATACTAAGATTGCAGCTTCAATTTAACGCCACACCCATTTTACAATGTAAAGTGTAACACACACTCACTATGAAACTGATGCTTTCTTTTGGCTAGAGCCCAGGCTACCCTGAACTCTCTTTTCACCTCAGACTTGTGAGTGCTGAGGTTACAGCTGTGTACCTTCTAGCCAAATTCACCCTTTTAAATTGTATGCTTTAAAGCCTTTAATCTCAGTACTTGGGAGGCAGAGACAGGCAGATTTCTGTGAGCTGAGGTCAGTCTGGTCTAAGCAGAGAAACCCTGACTTGAAAAACAAAAAACAAACAAACAAAATTGTGTGATTTGGTAATTTTCAGTCCAGTCAGTCACAAAATTGTACAGTTGTTGCTATTGCAGCCCAGAATACTTTAGTTATTCCTCCAAGAAGCCCAAGTTCATTGGCAGTTACTCCTCATTCTGTCACAGCTTTCCAGCTCCTCATCTATTTGCTATCTTCCAATCTGCCTGTTTTAGACTCTTGTCAGTCAAATCACACTGTGGGACTTCGCTTTTGTTTCTGGCTTCTCTCTCTCTCTTAGCATGTTTACTGTTTGATGTTGGCTTGTACAGGGGCAGGAAAGGCTGGTTTTTTGTTTTTTGGTTTTTTTTTTTTAAACTTTATTTATTTATTTATTTGCCTTGGTGTTTGCCTGGAACTGGAACTACAGACAGTTGTTAGCTGCCATGTGGGTGCTGGGAATCGAACCCGGGTCCTCTGGAAGAGCAGACGGTGCTCTTAACCGCTGAGCCATCTCTCCAGCCCCCTGTTTTTTGTTTTAAAGATTTAATTATTGTGTATGGTGTTCTATCTGCATGTATATTGAGGGCACCAAATCTCATAGATGGTAGTGAGCTGCCATGCGGCCACTGGGAATTGGACTCAGGACCCCTGGAAGAGCAGCCAGTGCTCTTAACCACTGAGCCATCTCTCCAGTCAGCTTTTTAAAGATGGGAGATTTGGTTTCTGCTTTTTTATTCCATAAGACAACCCAGAAAAGAAACACCAGAACTTGAAACTATTTTCTCACTGTATTCTCTGTAAAGATCAGTGTTTCTAGCTTTCCACACCTTCAAGCCTCTTGGAATGCCTGTTCTCATAGATCATTTTTGTTTGTTTGGCTGATTTTTTCCAAGACAGGGTCTTTCTGTGTAGCCCTGGCTGTCTAGGAACTCAGTCTAGACCAGACTAGCCTTGAACTCACAGATCCCCACCTGCCTCTGCCTCCTGAGTGCTGGAATTAAAGGCGTGCACCACCACCATGATACTAGACTTCAGGGTGAAGTCTTATTTCTTTTCTTTTTTTCTTCTCCTTTTCCTCCCTGCAGCATTCCCCTTTCTCTTTTCCGTATGGCTCACACTGTGGACTCAACTCAGGGCCTTGCTCATGCAAGTCATTTACCACAGTGGTACGTCCCCCACCCAGCTGGATGAGTGTTGTCAAAGCTGAAGCTGCTATGTAGTAATATTTGGGTCTGTGTGGGCTAGTAATGTGGTTGTGGTGTGTGGCTAGTATTTGAGGGTGCAGAACCGGCTACTCTGCCAGGCAGGGGGAAGCCATTTTCATTTAACTGAACTATGAGTGGTTGCTATCAGAGCTGTTTGTGAGTTCAATCCTAAGAATTTTTGTCCGTAAAATTTGAGATGGCAGAGCACTGTCTCTAATAGAGTTATTACTATCTAATAGGGAATTCAAATGGATCTGAGCCGCTGCTTGGTTAGTGAGATTGGAAAAGGGATCCTTTTCCAATAGGAATGCCCGTACTTTAATACAAAAGCCACCAGCATTTTTTAGATTGCAACTGTTTTACTCTTTAGAAGTACCCTTTAGAATCATTATACCTCACCATTTCTTTTTCCTTTTCTTTTCCCACCCCCTAACTGTGGGAACCGATCACTTCCGCCACACTCAAAATGGCTACAAACAGTGAGCCTTTTGAATCCATCCTGATAGTCTCGTCCTCAGCTCACGGCACTTCCGCCACTCTCTGTGGGGCGGAGCGCGCTGCACTTTCATGCACTTCGGCAGCATTCAAGATGGCCCGGCTTCCTCCCACTTTTCATTGGTTAAATCACCCAGCACGAGGAGGGCTGGGACTGTACTAGACACGCAGCTATTTGGACCAATGGACGAAAAGTAAGATCCAATGAGGCGAGGGAACTCGAGACCCTCCCCCGCATCTGGGAGGGCATTTTGCCTGGGGCGGGGTGGAGCCGAGCCGGAAGCTGGAGGGGAGAGCGAAACAGGAAAAGAAGGGAAGAAGGAAGCAGAGGAAAGAAGAGAGGGAGGAGGAGGGGTGGCGGCGCCGTGGCGGAGGAGCAGGAGCAGGAGGGGATGGAGAGGAGAAGGCTCCTGGGTGGCATGGCGCTCCTGCTCCTCCAGGCGCTGCCCAGCCCCCTGTCAGTCAGGGCTGAGCCCCCGCAGGTAAGGGGAGGGCGTCTGGGCCAGCCTGGGGGCTGGGTGGTCGAGGGTCTCAAGGAGGGCTGTTTGCAAAGAGTTGAGTGTTCTCGGAAGGAACGCCCATGCCTAGCGTGGACAGGGGGAAGGGGGCTTTGGTGTTTAGCTGAGTCGGGACACCTGTGACGATTTGGATGTCAGGAAGACGGCAGAGGCAATGGTGCCAGGCGACTTGAGAGTCTTGGGAGCAGGTTTGGTAGGTGCACTGGAGGGACTATTTCTAGATATTGATGCACACTGGCGCTTGTGGGGCTCATTTCTGCCCTGCAGTGGAGTCAGAAGCCAGACACCGTGATGCACACCAGTGTGTGTGGGAATCACAGGTTACTGAACTGGCCCCAAAGGGAGGAGGGGCCCGGCAGGATATTTATTTTAGGCTGGACAAAGGAAAGTTCTGAGGGCATCTTGGGTCTATTTTTAATGCTGCAAGGCATGGCACCTTGGTGGCGTGTTGTTGGAGGGAGGGTTCTTGGAAGATAGGGATGAAGTGAAGTGAAACCATTCAGGAGAAGGGGCACATCTTAGCTGTGGGAAGCCCATGCTGTTAGCCTGGCTCCCTTGGTTGGAACAATTCACTTGGTGCTGATCCAAGCCAACTCAGGGTTTTTAAGCAAAGGGTGGTTCTGATGCCAATATCGGCAGCAAATGGAGCACCCTAGCTTTTCTTGCTGGGGAGCTTGCTCTTTGTCCACGAAGGGAAGCTTGCTTGTGCTGATTCTAGCTTGGGCTGGCGTTTCGAAACCCTAATTGAAGCGTTACTCTTGGTGCCAAATTGGGTGGGGTGCTATAGGGGGATTGCCCGTCCTCTGTTAAATTTGGCAAAGGTTCTATCATTTTGTTTTCTTCACTTTATTCTCTTCATTGTCTTTTTTCCCCCCAGAAAAGTGCACACACACACACACACACACACACACACACACACACACACACACAGTACAGGGACAGTCTGTACAACTTAACACTTAGCTTCATGTTTTGATGAAGAACAGAAATTGCTAGTAAAACCCTCACCTCTCCCTTAGCGCCTAAGGGCAGACCTTTCACCTATGGATCTTGTTTTGCCCACAGATAATTGAGTTTTGTTTTTTTTTTTGACACAGGGTCTTGCTATGTAGGTCAGGCTGGCCTTGAACTCAAGATCCTTTTCCTTCAACCATCCAAAGTTCTTTGATTTGATAGATTTTTAAGTGAGTTGAAATTCCCATAACAATGAACAGTTTTAAAGGGGATTATTCAAGGCATTTAGCCCATTCACAATGTCGTACAACCACCAGTCCTGTCTAGTTCCAAAACAGTTGGATCATCCCAAAGCCTGTCCCCATTAACAAATCTCTGCCCCATCCCCCGACCCCTTCTCTTGACAACATCAGTCTGCATTCTACCTCTGCATTTACCTGTCCTGAATATTTTGTGTAATGAGATGCTACTGAGTGTGGAATCTTTGGTGTTTGGCCTCTTTCACATATCATCATGTTTTTAAGGTCCATCCACACTGTGACCAAATATCTATACAGTTTATTTGTAAGTTTAACTGTTGCCGTGTCTTTATGGAAGCACATTTATATGGGAAATAATATGTGCAAGAAATAGAGGTCATTTTATGAACTTTCATTTAGTCCTCTCTAGGGATGGAAACCTTTTTTTTTTTTTTAAATATTTATTTTTTTTATTTTATGTGAATTGGTGTTTTGCCTGCATGTATAACTGTGTAAGGGTGTCAGATCTTGGAATTACAGACAGTTGTTAGCTGTCATGTGGATGCTGGGAATCGAACTCAGGTCCTCTGGAAGAACAGTCAGTGCTCTTAACCGCTGAGCCATCTCTCCAGCCCAACCTTTTGTTTTTTTAAAAAAATATTTATTTATTATGTATACAGTGTACAGAAGAGGGTCCCAGATCTCATTATAGTTGATTGTGAGCCACCATGTGGTTGCTGGGAATTGAACTCAGGACCTCTGGAAGAACAGTCAGTGCTCTTAACCTCTGAGCCATCTCTCCAGCTCGTGGAAACCTTTAGTTTTTAGTCTTTGTTTTCTTACTTAAAGCTATAAACTAGCAGGGCTGGTAGAATTAAGTATAGATACTGACAGAACTGAATACAGAATGAACTTGCTTTCCCATTTCTGTGTATGTCCCTGAGGGCTGTTCCTGATAGCCATTCAATCACCTTGCTAGTGGGCTGGTGGCTAGCAGGAACTGGATCCACTTGTTCAAGGAAAAGAATTGGGAAGTGGTGATTCCTGCTACCTCTGGGTGGTGTGCTGTGGAGGAGAATCTTCAGGGAAAGCTCAGTCACAGGCTGCTTTCTTATATTTCTGGCACATTTAACACTTATTTTGGGGACAGGGTGTCTCTTGTACTTTGTTCCGTTTGATTGGATGCTAGCACTGGCCACGGCTGTAATGTGGTTACACACAGTTCCTGTAGAAAGGGAAAGTTTTGTTAGGAGCTGCTCAGTACTTTCTGCCCCGTCCACACGTCACCTTGACACCCTTTACACTCTCATCCTACCCCATCCACTGCTGTCCCCCTGTCCAATCAGTCATGTCCAATCACCAATATCTATGGTGAAATTTGTGTTTTGGTTTTTAACCTTTGGAATGGAAGTTACAATATAATTATTAACTCTGAATCCACCACAGATTAATCAGTTTAGGGGGTTTGTTTGGGGTTTGGTTTGTACACATGTCAGCTACATGCACATTGAAAATTTAAAATATATGTATTCATAGGTGGCTTTTCCTATTACCAGCTCTTCATAATGGCCATCTCTTGCCATCCAGACCAGGGAAGTTCAACAACCTAGGGACTCCTACACTTAGGAACTCCTGTGTAGCTCTCATAGGGCATTGTGACTCACAGATGGGATTCCTTGAATAAAAAAGAATAAAAAAGCTTCATTTGCAAACAGGAAGGCCTTGGCCTTTGTTTCCTCCAGTTAATTTATGTTTGAGATAACGTGTAAGAGTTGTTTTCTCCTAACTCTAGATCAAACCAGAACACTGGCCTGTGTTGTTCAAAATAAAGTTTTAGTAGAAATGTCTGTATCCATAAGGTGACCCACCAGGGGTCTGGGTGCAATCTGCAGCTATCTGTCATCCTTAGGTTCCTCTGCCAAGTTCAGCTGGGCCCCCATTCCTGCTTTGTCTCTCCACACCCCTCAACTTCCTATCAGCTTTACTTCCCTCTCAGGTTTTAGATTTTAGGTTAGGCCTCTCCATTCCCAGGCTTGAGTAATAACTCAAACTTGGGATGCCTGAGCCTCTGACCACTAGGATTCAGGACACCCTACACACCCTGCTCTGCCCTCCATGCCTTTCCTCTCATTATTTGAAGGCAAGGTTTCATGTATGCCCAGCCAGTCTTGAGCTGCAGTTTAGGATAGCCTTGAACTTGGGCAGTCTTCATGTTTTGTTGTAGAGCAGTCAGATTACGTGGTTTACAAAATCCAGCCTTCTTTTTTTTTTGTTGACTGTTGGGTATTCCCAAGTGAGCATTTTACCTGAGTTCTGTAAATAAATAAGAAAGTCATTCCTGAGTTCTGTAAACCTTTCTGTTGGAATTTCATTTAGTGAACATTTCTGAACCTCAGCAGGTTGTGGGAACCATCAGACATGGAACAGAATAATCCCTTACCTCAAGGATCTGGTAACTGGGATGGGGGAATAACACATGCATGAGTTATAATCCAGAGGGCTTGCTCTCCGGTGGAGGTGCAGACGTAGGATGAGGGAGTGAGCAGTGGACTCTGCTGGGGCAGGTGGAAACTGAGCAGTCTGGGGAAGGTTCATAGAGACATCGGCGTTTGGGCTGCCGTGAGTTTGCTGTGCAGGAGGAGACTGGGGGACAGAAATGGGCAAAGTGTGAGGAGAAGTAAACTGGAGTGCGACAGGTAGGTATGCAGAGTCAGAAAGCCAGAGGCGTCAGCCAGGGAGGCCGGGCGGCTTTGAAGTGCTGTGGAAGCGCTGTTTTGTCTAAGGCTGTGTTCTCTGGTAGCACTTTCTGTGATGCTGAGAGTGTGACATCAGCCTGGGCTGTGCAGCCAATGGCTGCTCCGTCACCGCTGCCTGCTTGTATTTTGGCTAAGGTACCTGAGAAACCGAGTTTGTAACCATATTGAATTTGTGTGTGTGTATGTGTTTTGGAACGGGGTTTCTCTGTGTAGCTTTGGAACCTGTCCTGGAACTTTCTTTGTAGACCAGGCTGGCCTTGAACTCAGTTCCACTTGCCTGTGCCTCCCAAGTGCTAAGATTAAAGGTGTGTGCCACCACCAACAGGCTCCATATTTATTTATTTTTTAAATATTTATTTATTATGTATACAGTATACAGAAGAGGGCACCAGATCTCATTCTAGATGGCTGTGAGCCACCATGTGGTTGCTGGGAATTGAACTCAGAACCTCTGGAAGAACAGTCAGTGCTCTTAACCACTGAGCCATCTCTCCAGCTCCAAGGCTCCGTATTTAATTTTTATATTTGTTGTTGTTTTGTTTTTTTGAAGTGGTTTCTCTGTGTAGCCCTGGCTGTCCTGGAACCCTCTTTGTAGACCAGGCTGGCCTCAAACTCAAAAAGATCCATCTGGTCTCTGTTTCCCAAGTGCTGGGATTAAAGGTGTTCACCCCCACCGATTTTTTTTTTTTTTTAAAACAAACAAACAAACAAACACTTTTATTTATTTATTTATTTATTTAATTATTTGCCTCGGTGTTTTGCCTGGAACTGGAACTACAGACAGTTGTGAGCTGCCATGTGGGTGCTGGGAATCGAACCCGGGTCCTCTGGAAGAGCAGACGGTGCTCTTAACCGCTGAGCCATCTCTCCAGCCCCCCGATTTTTTTATTATGGTATTTTCACACTTTTAAAAGCTTACATAAAATTCAAACTCAGACTGGTTTACATAGTGAATTGTATGCCAGCCAACGCTGTAAAACAAGACCCTTTCTGAAAAACAACAGCAACACATAAAATAAATTGCTTGTTTTCATATAGTCACAGAATTGTGCTGTCACTTCTTTTGCTTTCTAGTGTTTTAGAATATTTCATCACCCATAAAAAGAAGCCCATAACAATTAGCAGTCACTCTCCATTGCGCTGCCATTCCCCCCAGCCCTCAGCAACTACTCATCTTTCTGTTTTCCTGGATTTGCCTATTCTGCACATTTTATATGAAGCATGGACCCGGACTGGCATATTTTACTGAACATAATGTATTTATTGCCCTGTGTTGTAGCGTGCATTAGTTCTTCATTTCTTTTTGTGTGGTGTTTGTGTGTGGTACATACATATGACTACATGGGTCTCTGAGCCCATGGGCACAGATGTGCAGCCAGGGCTGGACTGTCACCCCGCCTTACTGCCTTGAGACAGTCTCATTGAACTGAAGATTGCCTCGGCCGTGCTCTGGACAGCGAGCTCTTGGATTTGCTGAGTTCCTCCTGCTAGTGTTGGGTTCTAGGCTCACACTTTGCACAGTATTTTGTGTGGGTGCTGGAGGATTTGAACTTAGGTCCTCATGGTTACAGGACAGATATTCTTCCTCAGTGAGCCATCTCCCCACCCCACTTCGTTTCTCTTTCTGGCGTGTTTTATATTTAACTCCTTAGCAAATTGGTGTTCATTTAGGTTGTTTCCACTTTGGAGCTATTAGTGATAATGCTACAGGGAACAGTAGTATAAACATTTTTGCATAAATAACAATGTTTTGATTTTCTCCCACATTTATTATGTGTACATATACATACATTTAGGTGCATGTACATAGTGGGTGTGGAGGTCGAGGGCAACATGCAAAAATTGTCTCGTAGATAAGCCTAGGGGTGAAACCCTGATTGCCAGGCTTTATTGTGGGTGTCTTGTACTGATCCATCTGATGGCCCATTGATTATTTTTTTTTCCTTGTTATTGTTTTGTTTTTGATACAGGGTCTCACTTTGTAGTCAAACTGCCTAAGGTTCATTCTGTTCTTCTGGAGTAGAAGTGTAAACTACACTAGCTTCGGTTTTCAATTTTGTGTAGATACCTAACTACTGGTAATTCTGGTTAACTTTTCAAAGCCCTGCCAGACTACTATCCAAAGCGGTATGGTATTTACTTCACATCAGATAGCTATAGTATGGGCAGTATGATCTAACAGCTTCCAGCCTGAGGGTTTGACACAGCCCACACCATGAGAAGGTCATGGGGTCATAGGCTCTGTGGTCAGGCCATCTGAGTTCCAATAAGACACTACTGAGTGAATTATTTCTTTCTTATATCTCAATTTTCTCCTCTTCAAAATGAGACTGACATTAGCATGTGTCTCAGACTTATGAGGGGAAAATACAATATAGAGAAGACTCTTAGAATGCACTGAGTGGGGCTCAGAGGTTAAGAGCACTGGCTGCTCTTCCAGAGGACCTGAGTTCAATTCCCAGCACCCACATGGTGGCTCACAACCATCTCTAATAAGATTTGGTGCCCTGTTTTGACATACATGTGGGCAGACTACTGTATACATAATAAATAAATCTTTAAAAATACATCTTAATTTTAAAAAAAGAATGCACTTAATGGTTAAACATCATCACCATCATCACTATCTCACTGATGGTCTGCAGAGTGCATTGTATTTGGCACACTAGGGACCGAGGTCTGTAGTTTAATGACTTTCTCAATTCTCTCGTGTGTCTGGAGTTAGTTTCCTGTCTTTGTGTGTGTGTGTGTGTGTGTGTGTGTGTGTGTGTGTGTGGACACTGTTCATGGTGAGTCTATGGGTTTAAAATTGTGACTTTTAATTAAGGGTCATTTTGTACCCTCCAGAGAACATTATCAGTGTCTGGAGATGTGTTGAGAGTGTGGCTGGCATCCCACACGTGAAACTCAGGTGTTCTAGCCAACTTCTCACAACTGGGACATTGTATGGCCCGAGGTAAGAAACCCTGGAATTTCCGTCGCCTACTGCCTACCGTTTGTAGGTCGGCCTTGTACCAAGACTGAGTTTACTCTTTTTGTGTGTGCACATGTGCTCATACAGGCCACTTGTAAAGTCTCCTACCAGGTGTGCCCTCTGTCTTACTGAGTCTTCTTTCTGCCTTGACAGTGGGTTTTAGGTCGGAAAGTTTAGAGCATGACATCAGTGATGCCGCCCACTAGTCAGATTTATTTTGTCAGTCGACATCAAACATCTGGATGAAACAGTCTTTGGTCTCTGGTTCAGTGAGCAGGTGATGCCCCCTCCCCCCCTCCCCCCACTCACCCCGTCTTGAACTTTCTTCTCTCTTGTCTTTGATCTACCCTGTGGTTTCAGTCTAAGAACATAATTTGGTTTTGCCCCAGTGAAAGCCCGATGGCCAGTTCTTTCCTTTTGTCAATGTTCTCTACGGTCCCATAACTAAATCTGAGCTGAATCATGTTTTCAGAACTTTTTCCTTTCCCCGATCCAAGGCTTGGCTCTTCTTTGGCCATAGGATCACTGCTTTGTTCTCACGCACACTTGGTCTGTGAAAACCAGTGAGTGAGTGAGCGCTCTCAGCCTCTGCCACAGGGGAGGCCGGATATCTTGTGTTTAGGCTCAGTCCAAAGGCCTGCAGATACATTTGGGACCTGCAGGCGAGTTTTTATGAACGTTTTGGACACCTTGGATGGCTTTGGGTTCAGAATTCCTAGTCAACTACACTCCTGAGAGAATGTCTCCATTGCTTGCCTTAGTTCTTAGGGCTAATTTGTGTGACCATTGGTGGTCTGGTTCATTTTCCATCTTGCATTTCATTGGGAACTCCCAATTCGATGTTTAACCGCATAGGCAGCCACAAAGTAACAGGAACAGTGTCAGCGGAGGACCTGCCACATCCCTGTAGATTTCTAGTGCTTTTCAGTTCCACTAGGTGGAGCTGAGTCTGGCCTGAACTGTGCAGGATGAGGAAACCACAAACAAGCACAGATAAATCCAGAACACTGCCACTTGGGAGGTCAGAAAGGGGAAGAGAGTCCCATCCAATTGAATCCCGTGGTTTGTTGAGCCAGTTTTGGGAACTCTTAATGTGGGGATTAAAATACGTCACCTTCTCAGGCTTCCAATAACCAGCCCTACAGGGAACAGGGTTTGGGGACTCTGGTCACACAGTGACATTTTCAGCTCGGTTATGTTTACTTTTGGCTTTCTTCTTATCCACACTATACTTATACGTTCTTTTTTTTTTTTTTTTTTAGACAGGATTTCTCTGAAGCCAGGCTGGCCTTGAATTCAGAGATCCACTTGCCTTAGCCTCCCAAATGCTGGTGTTAAAGGTGTGTACCACCACCAAACACCATCTTACACTTTCTTTTATGGAAAAATAAATGAGCTATGTTTGTTTTTTTGTTTGTTTATATTTATTTAGTTTGAATAGCCTTGGTTGTCCTGGAACTTACTCTGTGTACCAGGCTGGTCTTGAACTCAGAGATCTACCTTTGCCTCCTGAGTGCTGAGATTAAAGGAGTGCACCACCACAACAAACCTGGCTTGCTTTTTTTTTAATATATATTTTTATTTTATGTGAATTGGTGTTTTGCCTGCATGTATAACTGTGTAAGGATGTCAGATCTTGGAATTACAGACAGTTGTTAGCTGCCATGTGGATGCTGGGAATCAAACTCAGGTCCTCTGGAAGAACAGTCAGTGCTCTTAACTGCTGAGCCATCTCTCCAGCCCCTTCCCCCGCGTTTTCTTTTCTTTCTTTCTTTCTTTCTTTCTTTTTTTTTTTTTTTAGACAAGTCTCACTGTGTATCTCTGACTGGCCTGGAACTAACTATGTAACTCTGTGTATACCAGGTTGGCATCAGACTTATAGAGATTCTCCTGAGTGCTGAGGTTAAAAGCGTGCACCACGACCCAGAGAGAACTGGGTGAGCTGTAAATATCATCTCCATGCCAGCACTGGCATGATGCCAAGGCTTTTTTGCTTCAGGGTCTCAGAAATGTTATAGACTTGAACTTTCACAAGTTGTTTTGGAAGAAGTGAAAAGAAGTGTAAGCTGGCACAAGAATCTTGTGGTTTGGAAGGGTGGGTCCCAGAATAGAGTTACAAAAACATGTCTATTTTGATTTTCAACTATCCAGCAAAAAGCATCCTGTGCTATAACTCTTTTATTACACATTCTTTCAGTTTGCAGGCCTGTGTTCATGGAGAAAGTGATCATACTTTACACATGGCAACACACTAATTTTGGGGTGCAATTCTCGAAGATATTGTTAGTCTAAAATTTTTGTTTGTTTTGAGACAGGCTCTCTCCATAGCCCTGGCTGTCCTGGAACTCACTAGTTTAAGCTGGTCTCAAACTCACAGAGATCCACCTGCCTCTGCCTCCCAAGTGTTGGGTTTAAAGGTGCACACCACCACGGCCTGCCTGGCTTTCTTCTAAAAGTCTACCTGGCAGTCTGATCAGACAGCAGAAGACTAGACACTTACTGGTCACATCTGTCTTTTCTTCTTTCTTGTCCTTTTGGGAGTGCAGCTGACAGATGGCTTTCTGCATTAGAATGCAGGACCTCTGTAGTAGTTTGGGACTGGAATATAGAGTTGACGACGGTGACCAATTCAGCCAGCTTGCTCCTTTCTTGTTTGTGGAATAATTTCTCTGTGAGTTTATAGGTCTTCCTGCTGTACTTGCAGGGGGTGGAAACAGAAAACCTGCAGCCATCCCATTTGGCCTGAGGTCTGCTGTGTTTGCCCATCGATTAATTACTCTTCCCGGAGAAGGACTCACACCTTCCTTCCAAGCTTTAAAGACCCCTTTTCTTATACTGATGGCTTTAATTCTTCAAAACTGCACATGCTCATAATAATGGCAAATAATACAGAAATCCAAAAAGATTTAAAGCAAAAAGTGGAAGAGTATGGCTTAGTGTCCATTTGGGCTTCCTCTGCCTCCAGTACATATTTATAGATGTACATAGAAAGGAAGGAAGGCGGGCCAGAGAAGGCCTTGCTGGGGGAGGGCGGGAGAAGTGTCAGCTTAGTTGTGGCTATTGGAGCCAACAACCTCCGTGACACTCGCCTAACCTTGTTTTCAAGGACCACATATAATTTGCATAAATAGTGAGTTTTAATATGTTGATAATTTATATGATGAAGTTAGTAGTGTGGTTGGGGATCCAAACTCTGGTCTTCCTGCTTATACAGCAAGTGCTCTAACCACTGAACCATCTCCCCTGGCTCTCTGGTCTTTTAAAATGCCAGCCAGCATGCTCTCGATTTGTTAACCACCCTGTAGAGCACCTTTGCTTCTTTCTGTTTCTGTCGTATTCCTGGATATAGAATTGAAAACTGTAAGATTGGCTACAATGTACATTTAAAAGGTGGAGTGGGGCTGGAGAGATGGCTCAGCAGTTAAGAGCACCCTCTGCTCTTCCAGAGGACCTGGGTTCGATTCCCAGCACCCACATGGCAGCTAACAACTGTCTGTAGTTCCAGTTCCAGGAAAACACCAAGGCAAATAAATAAATAAAGTTAAAAAAAAAAGGTGGAGTGTAGTATATTCCTACTAGTAGGGTGTGCATGGGGTCATTACGCCCATGTTGGGGGGGGTCACTTTTTTGCCCATGCCTTCCATGTACCCGTGGTGGCAAGCTTCTGCCTGTCAGTGTTGGCAGCTTGGAACCATTTCAGCCTACTTCCTCAGAAGCCTTTCTGTATCCTGTTTGTTTAGCTCCAGCCTCCTTCCCATCTGCAGTCCATAATTGCCACAGACAAGAAACAGGCTTCACTAAAGGGCAGCAAGCCTGTAGTTGAAGGCTGGACATGCTTGCTAGGTGCTCAGGAAGTGGTTTGTGGTCTTTGGATCATGTTAACAGGTGGTGTTAGGAGTGGAGGTTGGCTTCCATCACAAGTTAGTCTGTCTGTCCCCACTCCTTCAGTCTGTCAGCAAGACCCTCTCTGACCTCCTTTCTCTTCTTTTTCCTTCTTTCCCCTTATCCCTTTCACATTTCACTGTTGGCCCAGGCTGGCCTTGAACTTGAAACAGTCTTGCTGCCTCAACCTTCTAAGTCCTGGGATTTTAGGCATGAGCCACCATAGCCAAGCCCAAGCATTTTCTTGTGTGCTCATCAAAGATGTGGGGACACTTGGAAGCAGCATTGCTGTTAGGGCAGGTTAGGAGCTTGACCACCAGCCACAGAAGTGAGCTCTTCCCCATGATCCGTAGAACTTGGAGCTGCTGCAGCATGAGTCAACTTGGTTTTCCCATCTGTAAAATGAGGATAATAAGCATGCTGCTTATAGAATTATAGTGAGAGTAGTGTTCATAGGTAATGCTTGTGAAACACAACAGTGCCCACCACATAGTAAGTAACCACTCGGTGTTAGCCTTCCTTTGGGGAAGCCTCTAGTCTTCCCAGGTTGGGGTGAGGTGGGGTGGAGTGGGGGTTATGTCTGCACCCCCACAGCCAGGTAGTTTCCTGCAGCATGACTCAGTAGGCACAGCTCAAACTTGGGGAGTCTGACCTCAAATAATTAGGTATGTTTAAGTACAGCATATTTTGGTGAAAACTCTCCTGGTGATGATGAACTCAACCCATGTATACATTGAAACTCTGTACAGTACACATGACATGGCATCGCCCATAAAGATGGATTCTATAGATTGACTACATGTGACCCCTCCATAAAGATAGGTTCTGTAGATTGACAGGATCATGATAAGGGTCTGCGGGAGTTTGTGGTCTCCAGGCTACAACCTATTCTCAGCCTTCTGGGCTGATAACAGGTTCTGAATTGAAGGGACAGCTTTGTGTCTTGAGCATTCCTGGTTTCTCTTAGTGCTTATCTTTGAGTGCAGGGCCCTCAGTACCTCCCACAGAGGGGGAAGTAAGAATCTGTTTTGGCTAGTTTAGGCCTGTGCTTCAGGTTGCATATCAGAGAAGTGTTTTTTCAGCATTTGTTTCTTAGTTTACTTATTCACTTTGAGTTTTTGAGGTAGGGTTTCTCAGTTTTACAGCCCTGGCTGCCCCTCTAGAATTCACTTTACAAACCAGACTGGCCTTGAACTCACAGAGATCCTCCTGCCTCTGCCTCCCAAGTGCTGGGATTAAAGGTGTGTGCCGTCACTGCCCAGGGGGCTCATATTATTTTTTTCTCCTTCCCTTCCTCTCTCCCTCCCTCCCTTGCTGCTTTTTAAGATAGGGTCTCACTGTGTACCCTGGCTGGCCTGGAACACAATATGTAGACCAGGCTGGCCTCGAACTCAGAGAGATCCACCTGGTATCATATTTCTTCGTCAGTCCTTGGTGATTTGAGCAGATGTAGCAAATGACAACTGTGGCTGAGTTTTTGGGAGACTATAGACCTGCTGGTGGCAGGGACCACCTTGCTCTTAGAGGTCCAACTAAGGGAAAGCAGTTTTCAGTTTATTCTTAACACTGGGCCACTGTCACCTGAATTTCAGAACCTTTTTATCACCTCTGAGAGAAATCTCGGGACCTGAGACAGCTCACTTGGTAGGATGCTTGCCTAGCATGCATGAAGCCCTGGGCTCCATCCCAGGTACTTTATAAGACTGAATGTCAGGTAAATGCCTGTAATACCAGCACTCAGAGTGAGGCAGGAAGATCAGAAGTTCAAAGTCGTCCTTGGCTACAGGAGACCCTGTCTCAAGGAAGGGGACTAAGAATCACCATGTGACTTTCTATAATTAGTTTCTCTTATTCAGCATGGAGTTAAGGGCTGCCTCTGTGCTGTATCGTGTATCAGCCCTTCATGCCTTTTGATGGCCCTATTGTATTGTTATACTATGTTTTATTTTTGTTACTTGTCTATCTGTTTTTGTTTTGTTTTGGTTTTTGTAGGTTTGTTTTTTGTTTTTTTGTTTGTTTGTTTTTTTAGGCAGAGTTTTTCTAATCTGTAGCCCTGACTGCCCTGGAACTTCTACTTAGACCAGGCTGGGAGATCCATCTGCTTCTGCCTCAAAAACAGTGTTGGGATCAGAAGTATGTGCCACCACTCGAGGTTATTATATATATTTTTATTCTTTGAAATTTTTATAGATATGCACAAAGAAATAATAGTATCCACCTTTTTTCCCCTCCCAGCTCCCTGGGTCACTGCTTTATTTTGCATTTATCCAGCTCATGGTTGTTTGAACTGTTTTGAACAGTGCTGCAGGGAGCACTGGTATGTAAGTGTTTGGTAAATTTTCAAAGCTCCTAGGGTATGATCTGAGCAGAGTTGCTGGCTCATGTGTTGTTGCAGTAACTATGTTTAACTCGTGAGAGCTGGACGGGCTGTGGTGAAGCAGCTGCATCCCTCACACCCCCAGCAGCTGTAGATGAGGGTTCTAATGTCTTTCTTAGTAAGGCTTGCTAGCCTGTGGCTTGTTTTGTTTTGTTTTTGCTCTACCATGGTAGAGTGATGTGAGAGTTTCTCATTGAGGTTTTGATTTGCATTTTCCTAGTGACTAGTGGTGTTGACTTGCTGTTTGTTTTGGTTGATTG